>VZTH01014825.1:29593-83892 GCA_013397815.1 Aleadryas rufinucha | reverse complement strand
TGGATGGGCCTATCTTAGTTTACAGAATGTGCTCTGGAGAGGACCTTGGTGTCTGGGGCTTTCTGACCCCCAACTGCGAGGCCTCCAGGATGTTTGGCCTCCTGGCTTAACGGAATATTGGGTTAAGGAATTATAAGTATGTGGGCTAAAAGCACTAAGGATACATAAATCTATATAAAAGAGGTATATGAAAAGGCAAAAAATCATCATGCCATCACTGTCATAGCCTCACTGATAAGCCTCACTGCTGAGCCAGAAATTCAGGGTAAGAATTATGCTGATTTGGCAAATCCTGTCTGGGTAGGAATGTGCTGAGCCCATGAAGAAGTTGAACACCACCCAGGTTTGCAGTACATCTGTCAGCAAACATTGCCTGCTGTCATCGTGGAACTGCTGTAGCCTTCAACCAGGTTTACAAAAGCTTGAAGATGGCATTTTAGTAAAAATGAGACCTTTGTAAAAACTTTGTTTTCATCAGTGGTTTGTTGGGATCCTTTTTTTTCCCCTGTTGATCACATTTCAGCCTCTGGGTGGGAATTTCCTACCCAAGAGGAAAGTTGTGGCATTACCCCTCCTTCACCTTGGTCGTATAGTTCACTGCACTCCTAAAATCTTGCTTCCATCTCCATGTCCTTCTTGCTAAAGCTCTGTGCTCTTAACCAACAGATTTTCCATGTGTTTTTGTTTCTTTGCAGACAGCCTTAACACTCCAGTTTGTTCATGAGTAAATGAAAGCTGAAGCAAATCATAAATTAAGAAAATTGAAGTTGACTTTCACAGTTTTTGTAACAAAAATCATTTTAGTAACAAAATACTTTATTAACTCTTCAATCAGAAACATAAATATATGCAACAATATCTGTATTTTCATCACATGACAAGTAAGGGAATGTAAGACACATTGCTAATAGTAATTTTTTTTTCCCATGAAAGTGTTAGCTGTGCTTTCATGCAGGATAGCATTTATCCTGTATGGAAAGTAAGTGTCCTTCTTCAAGTTATTCACTCTTTAGGTAAAAACCTAATGCCCTTCTACTGTTGGGCTACTCTAATGCCAGACAGTTTTGGAGTTTGACTATAAAGCTAAAAAACATCTTTAATTAAATATCAAATTCACACACACCACACTGTTTCTGAGGCTGAAACTTAAGTTGTATAAAAAGTGCAAAAGCTGCCAAGCTATTCCTCCATTTCCCACGTCATGGAATAGAAAACATCCCTGTGCTACATCTCCTTTCCACTGCAGTGTCTGATCCTTTTTTATTGCTATTTGAAATCCCACACACAGCTCCACGCTCTGTACACGGAGGAGACCTCTCCCTGCAGGATTCCCTGGCAGGTGCAGCAGTGCTGAGCGGTTCCCGGGCAGCGTCAGCCGTGCGCGGTGGAGAGGCCCTGCCAGCCCAGCGGGAGCGCGGTGTCCGGGGAGAGCTTTGCTGAGCTCGGCTGCTCCGCCAGGAACCGCCGGAGCGTGGCCGACGTTCCTGGGCGCAGCCAGGGCTCCGTGGCCTCGGTGTCAGTGGAGCTGGGGCACCGGCTGGCGTGGGACTGAGCGCGCTTCAGGAGGTCGTCCACGTCCCCCAAGGAAATGTCATCGCCTGAGAGAGGAGGAGAGCAACGCTCGTGTTAGAGGGGACAGAAGCTCTTCCCATCACAGCCCTGGGCAGGCCTGGCTGCAATGAGTGCATCAAGAATGCTTTAAAAGGACATTTGTTTCTACTTAGCACAGTTTGCTGCTGTCCTGGGGAACTGGGCCCCAACAGGTCCCCACCACCAGCTCAGCAAGGGGATAAGGATACAGGCAAAGGTGGGTGGACGCAGCAGAGGGTTCTTGCTCTCCAAAAGGCTTCCATTTAGGGAGAAGTCAAATCTGTCAGTGCACATATGCACTAAAATGCATGTAACAATAAGGCCATTCAGTTACAGTGACCTGGCTGAACACTTGTATAGACAGTCTCCTACTGAGGAAGAATTGTTTTAACTTGGTTTAACAGTGCAAATGCAGGGGAGCCTGTGCATCACAGCCCAGCTACAGCTCAAAACATCAATGCAGTGTCATGCTGAAACTGGCTAAGTCGGGATCTTCCAGCTACAAAACAAACCCCAGCAAATAAAAACCAGAACTGCCTTGCCTTTGAACTTGGGGTCATTATCACTCTGAACTCTACTATTACTTGTTTCAATTCTGTCAGCAATTACACATACACCTAATACCTTAAACAAATAGTTCTTAGTGTGGATTATCAAAAAACATACATTTTTACTATATGTGAAGGGGTACAAAGGTATAAGTTCCTCTGTGCTGTTCATTTTCTGACTTCACAACATTTACTTTTTACATACTTAAACCAAAATTGTGCAAACCCCCTCTATCTATAATGACTGGAAATTGCAATGTTTTCCTCTTAAAACTGAGTCATGTCAATGAGGAGGTTCTGGTTTCTTGGTATTTAGGGTGGGCAGAAAAATGTTTAAAGACTCTGGATTAGGAAAAAAATCAACATTTTTGCAGAAACATCCTAGTTCAAGAAAAACAGAATTGTATATTCTTTAGTGATTAAATAATTCACCTAAGCAATTGATAAATATAATGTAATATAAGTATCTGATTGATTTTTACAAATTTCAGGGTTTTATTCTGAAAAAATGATGACTTTTTAAAAATGAGACTATAAACCAAGCTTCTCTGATGGTTCTCATTAAAAACTGAAAGTTAATGGTCTAAACATGGGTGTGAGAGCCCAAGGCCTGGAGAAGCAGCAGCCAGGTGTGCAGGAGTAAAGGGAAGGACAGGAACTGCACAACCCTACATACACTGGGAGCAAGGGCTCAGTTTTCCTCTTTGTGTGGTAGGTGGGATTACAGGTTCTAAAACAAAATGCCAAATACTTTTTATTCCAAAAGAACTTGGCACGAATCACTAGTTCTGTCACATCATACAGATAGTGATCTGATCATCCTCCAAGCCTTCCCAGTCCGGTTAAAACTTGTCTGTAACACCAGAAGTGAGAGCAGACCTCCCTCTCTCCAGGGCCTGTCATCTCCTGTGCTTGAAGCTGGCAGAGTGAACCCCTTTGTCTCCTCAGTCCTGGGTCAGATGAACTCTCCTGTGTGCTGAAACCCACAGATTTTTGCATATGTAGGTTATAGTGGGGTTAACAGCCACAGCAGGAAAAGTGATACCCAAGAAAATTAATTTGCTCTTTGCTGCTTTAAGAGATGACATTTAGCAACAATAAAAATGAGGTTGTTTAGAGACAAACTGTGAATGTCCAGGCCAGAGGGCTGCATTTCCCCACACTTAACTACTTCTGCCTTTAAAGCAAAGCCTTTAGATCTTGCAGAGGTCAGAGGCAAGATCAACTGTTCTGCCAGAGATAAGATCACAGTGCACATCACTGGATCAGACTCACTTGGTGCTGCTTTTAGAAAGCACAGCAGATCAGCTGCACTGTACAACTTCTTCACCGTGAATTTCAATGCTTTTCACACGCCATAAAAAACTGTCCTTAATTGGGACACATATAAAGACTCTTGGTAATTCAGTTTGCATGTGGAGGCTGAGGGTAAGGAGAGCTTTTCCTTAGCATGAAATCTTGGTTTAGAAATTGAATGGAATCTGGATTCCACCAAAACACCAATGGCAGCACATCCTGTGTGCCCAAATCTGTGAGAATTCTCTCTTCCGTATCTGTGCCTGCTCTTGTTTATGCCCTTAGGAACACACATACCTTGCCTGACAGAGAAGGCATCTCTAGCTTGCTGAGACTCTGTCACCCAAATATTCACTGATGGGAATTTTTTTGAATGGGTGAAAATGGAGAAGAAGGTCTGGCTCCTTTTTTCTAATTTTCCAATGAAGAAAACAACACTAGGATGCCTTTAGGATTCCCACATCAGTCCCATAGGAGAAAGTGAACTGCTGTGGACAGAGCCTCCTTATTGAACTGGATCAGCTCTTCAAATTTATCCAAGCCTGTGAATTGCCATCTCTCATTTCAAGGGAAGATAACCAGGTTCCTTAAGTTATACGTTTGAGAGATGTGTTTTCTCTCAGCAGTGTCTCTGAGGGCAGAGAAGAAATGACAGTCCTGGCTGCTGGGAAAGCAAGAGCATGCTACAAGGGTTCTTTCAAACTGCTAGGGAAAAGGAATAAAAAACCTTGGCTTCACTTATTTTTTCTGTAAAATCCCTGAGCACAAGAAGGGAACAGGAGGGCAGGCAGCAGTGCAGCCTGAACAACCACAGCTGAGCAAGAGGATCTCTTGCTCCCTTTCCAGGAGGCACAAATGCTAAGGATGAGTGATGGGTCCCCATGTGCTCTGAAGAACAAGCAACATACAGACATATAAATACACACACACATATATATATACACACATATCAAAATTAGATTTATCTAAAGGCTGAAGCTCTGGAGACGGTGACAGAAGGCAAGCAAAATAAAAAGTGTAGTGCATATGGTATGAGGTGAAATTATAAAAGAGGTGAGATACAACAAGGATACAGAAGTAAAAGAAGTTCACATAGCAGAAATATCTGGGTGGAGTAAAATTAGTAAAGAGTTTATTTAGATTATAGAAGAAAATTAGTATGAATAGGGGTTTTTTTAGTGACTTAAAATCAGAGATAGTTGAAACAAACAAAAAAAAAAAAGATGAAGTGCTTGTAGGAGTACCCATAGCAACAGAATCAAAAATACTGCCAGCATCTGTACTCTCATTAAGGTTATAAAAAGGATACTGATACTGTAATTGCCTAGACAGCATAGCAACTACTTCCAAAAAAAAGGGAGATTTCAGACTTGCATGAAAGAATCATTAGCACAAAGTGTATGAACTGGGGCACAACCCATGTGAGAAATTAAAGGCCAATAATGGTTGCCATGATTGGTACTTCACACATGAAAGGGATCTAGATCAGGCAGCCAGCATTTGGAGATGCTCCAAGACAACTCCCAGCGCCTGATGTAAGAAACATGGAATGAATTCAAGTGTGTGTGCAGTGAAAGAGGAATCAGTATTGAATATTCACATACTCAAATACTGAATGATCATTAATATTAACAAACCACTAGAAAATCAAACTAACTAGAAACTCAAGTACTTCATCATACACAATTCTCTGGCATAGCTTCATGCTGGTAGGACCACAGACTACTGATTCCCAGGAATGCCAATAAACTCACACAGGCACCTCATCATCACTCATCACTCGGGTGTTTCATTTCTTCCCACTGCCATTTCAGATGTGCAGCTGGATATCCCCATCCTGCTGCCCACAGTGACGCACTGCAGTGGTGCAGGCAGGACAAGTACGAGTGGCTGATCAGACAGGAATGAGAGAATCTTCTTCTACTCTCCTCCTCTAAACTTACTCTAAAGAAGTTGGGTTGAGGTGTGCTGGGGAAGCCTTTGTACCAGCTACAGAGCTCTACAGACAACTCCTGTGTTTGATTTGGTTGTTCACTGTTCTGCTACATGAAGCCTATTATTATTTGTTCCTTTAGTTACTGTAACTACTTGGTGTTCACTACATCACCTCTGCTACAGGGAGCATACCCAAGGAAGGAGATTTCTGCTGGGGCTCAGTCAATCTGTGCAATCGTTCCTCGTTCTTGCCTTTCACCTGATCGACGTCGAGGCTGAAGTCTGAGTGCAAAGAGAAGCTGTCAGGCTGCAGCAACGGTGTCTGGCCTGGCAGAACTTCCTCCTGCAGGGAATCCAAAAATGCACAAATCCTTCAGTTAAACAGCATCCTTTTTAAAAGGGCAAACAGCTACACGTGTACTCTCTCAGGAGCCATAACACGGAGTCACTGTGGAACCACAGGAACTGTCAGACATCTGACATTACAGCTGTCAGATCTCATACGTACAGCACTCTCCAGAGCTCTCTGCTTTAGTCGTCTCCTCTCCCTTGCAGAAGATGGATGCTTTGGTAATAAATTAACTTCTAAGGCAGAAAACGTTTCCCCATTAGCACCTGGAAAAACAGGTGAAATAATTTTCAAAGAAATCAAAATACCAGAGAGTGCTCAAACCTGTTTATGTTTTGAAACAAGCCAATATATTGTACTTGACTCCATCACAGGAATCAAAGGAATGCATTCATTACAAATCTTGTTTATACCAGACCTGTAAAGAAAATGAGTACTCAAATGAACACAGCACCTCTGCTTGAAAGAGAGAACACTTGGAAAATCAGAGTCATAAAAAGATACAATCATGTAACAAATTATGTTTGTAAATATGTTCCATGGTATATATAACAACATTACATGGACTGACAATGTTACATGGAATATGATAACACAAAATCTATGCGTTAATCACACATCCTTGGTCATATCTCAGCCTTTTCATGTAATAAAATGTTAGAATCTGTTCATACAAAAATAACTACACTTTTCGATCACACTTGTATCACATTACAGTGAGGGGAGTTTAATCTATTTTTATAATATAAATGAATCCTAAAGTCATGTCTCTGCTTCACACTTGTCTATTTCCCCTTGTTTTGCTGACTCTGGAAACTCTTTCAAACACAAACTGTTTTAAACAAGTACTTTTTTTTTTTCCTCCAGGACCAGTAACCACTGCCTGGGGCTGGTTCATGGCTTTGCTGCTGCTTGGTACAGACAGTGGGCTCTGTTTCCTACGGCAGTCTCTGGGCATCTTCAGGAACAGAGCCTCCCAGGAAAAGAAAGGATGCTGCTCAACAAAACCCCTACAGAATCCGTTGCCACCAACTACTCTTTGTGACAATGAAGTCACGTTTGCAAAAGTGGTTAGTCCAGTACATCACATAAGGTTAAAAAAAAAATTAAGACAAATGTGTGTAAATTCTAAATGTAACAATTAAACAATTAAACAGTTATTTTGGTTGAAAATTGAGATACATATGTCTGAAAAATAAATTTGATTGATGTCAAACAAGTTTAGATGAACAAAAAGAGATTTTTAAAAAATCTTTTATATTGTCAGTTGGTTTTTTCCCTAAAAATACATTTTTTATCCTCCTCTCATCTTTTCTCTTTCCCACTTTCACCAAAGGTACTCATGCTCTTATCACAAATGTTTCAAGTAAAAAAATCAAAGCATACTTTTGAAATGCTGTAAGGCTAACAATTCATTATCAAAATTCCAGCTACAAGACTACCTGAACTTCACTATATTCAAAATAGTGCTATTACTCAGAATATAAAAAATGGTTTAACAATGTGAATTTGTCACAACAAAGGATAAGCTTAAGAATTTATTTGTATCTTTAGTGTGTCATCAGTATTAGATGCTACCTGTTCCTGTAAGCATCTATCATTCAGATCCTGCTGCACAGAGATGCTTTCAAATCATTGCATTAACACTAACGGATTCTAGGGTTTTCAGCGAGGCAAAAAAAGGGAAAAAAGAAACTGATAAACCACTTTGTTTCTAACTGCCTGAAATTTCTGAGCCCTAGGAGATAAAACCATTTGTAATGCTGACATAATAAATGTCAAAACTGAGTTGGATTTTAAACCCATGTCAAAAAAACCTCAACCAAAACAGAAGGTAGTGTTACACTCTTTTTAGGAAATGGAGAACACTTGTAAAATACATCCCCTGTATTTTACAAAAGACCCTCAGACAATGTAAGCAGCACAACTCACAGAGAAGGCAGCCCACAGATAACAATAGTTTTTAATTTTCATTTCAGGGACGGAAGTCACCAGATGCATATCCAGAATGTTAGTAGCTATTTATAAAGCCCAAATAATGCAAAGGGTAACACATTTTTAGTTAACGCATACAGCTCACTGTTGAAGAACATGGTTTTCATCAGTCATGAATGATCTGGGGGGAAAAAAGGGAAAAAAACTGTAGGGGCATAAATAATATGCTGGGTTAACTGCAACACCTCACTAAACTGCAAGTACCAGGTGGATGGGGAGAAGGAAAAGGGTGAGAGGACTATAAATATCCTGAACCTTATGAAAGTGGTGAATAAAACCAAGAGCACCCCGCTACAGAGGTGGCAGACTCAGAGCAGATGAAAGGACAGAGTTCACAAATGGCACAGGTTGGACATTTATCCAGCTGCTGATGGTAAACAGGGATTCAAAAATGCTGATTCCAGTTCGTGAAAGACCACCTATGAAAGGCCCAGCTTAGCAAGACTTAGGAAATGCAACCAGCTACAGCTGGAAGCTGGAAGAGTCCTGCATGTCTGCCCTGCATCTTGTGTTCCCTCTCTATGAGTCTGTTGTGGCTGAGATGGGATATTTGGCCCCATCCTAGACTGATAGGCTCTCCTGAGGCATCCTTTCACCATTGGGCTGTACTAATACGCAGTAATCCCTAGCCTGAAAAGGAAGGTATTGCAGACTACAGAGAGAACCAAATGCACTGAACAAGGCTGAAAGCCCCACCTGTGCTCTTCCCAAGGCCAGGTTCTATCTGTACTCCAGGACTTGCACGTTAACAGATTAGGCTTGAATACATTTCGAATGAAAAACTCCGCTTTTAACCAAACCCAGAGATAACAATCATCAGTTTATAGAAACATTGTTTCATTAAAAAGTACCTGCAGGACTCTACTGCATCTCCCCTACAGCAAAGAATAAAAACCTTGCAAGATGACTTCCCATAGATGACTGAAAGAAATTTCAAGATACTGTAATGCCTGCTAATGGAAAATAACATGTAGGGGCCTGAGCTGGCTGGGTTTTTCCACCTTTGTTATTTCAAGTGACTGGAAATAAAACAGCACTTTTACATCCATGCATATAAAGGTTGGATAAAGAGACATTACATGAGGCAGTCTATACAAAAAGCTTTAGAAAACTAAAAATCTTCTACTTCAGATGATGGTAAGTGACAATGTCTGTAAGTATGATGTTGCAAGTGAAATGAAATAACATGTGAACAGCAGAAAAGTGACTAATTTAGAATGAATTGCTATTTTATACCCGTATAATCATACTTAAAATAAAGCATGATTGTAAATCAAAAGAATAACCATGAAAGGAATCGCTGACTGTCTAAGACTTTTATATTTCTCTGCGGACAGATTGCAATTGTAAGCTGTGATTGCCAATAAATTATATTATTTGCAGCAGAACAATAGAAAAGCATTGCCTATGCTACCATTGTAACACATTTCCTGAATAAATAATAGCTTTTCCTTATCCAAAGCTGGAAAGATGGCAAAAAATGCCCCTTGACAAGATTAACATCCCAGAAGAAGCATGAAGAGCAGAGAAAGATGCTTTCTCAAGAAAAGATGTAAGGTTGGTAAAGGGCAACTGAGCAGCATCATTAAATTCACATGTCATCTACACCAATTCATTGCAGTAAAATTTCATTTTAATTTGGAGACATAACTTCCTAATACTTCAAACCAGTCACCATAGCTACAATCACTGCATCTTTTAAAACAGTAATAATCATTTTAGAGACACAGCATTAGACTAAACCACATGTCTGCACACTCACAATATGGTTAAGGGGAGGTATAAACTCACCAATAAAAGCGCTATCCGATTCCAACAGTGAATTTTTCTGGAATTCATTAGTTTCGTTCCTGAACTACAAAAGTGAAACAGAAAAAATGGAAATTCAGAGGCCTCAATATGTTTCAGGAGACAAATTGTAATTAATGTAAAATAATTGCCAAACTTCTGCAAAGCAAAGAGCAGCTCTACTGTGTTAATATTCTACTATCCCTGACTTTGTGGTTCTAAAAACCCAATACATTTTTAAATAACTCATATTCTCTTTAAGCATGAGGGTTTGGGGTTTTTTTTACTTTTCTGTAGAAATCCCATTTGCTGAAATTGCCTACACATGGTAACTGTTGTGGTGATTTGTGTAACACAGACATTTCCATCAAGAAATTGATCCTTGTCACTCTGCAGGAGGTTCAGAACAGTCAGTGCTTGAAGTGAGCTTTGCACTTAAGGTTTGTATGAAGTATTGATCAAATGAAGAATGATTCCTTATGTTTCATTTATCCCACCACATACAATATTTGACATTAAAGCATTAAAATAACAAATTTCTATGTCACAATATTAACCACTAAGACCAATACTCGTAGTTCACTGCACAGTTGCAACCATTTGTTACAGAAATCCTACTGTGGAATAATTTATGTTGAAAACCCCTCTAAAATCACAGCAGTAGAAACTATCAGAGGAAACAGAACAAGAAAAAAAATCTTTTACTGTAAAGCATTGCTCTGAATGAGAATTTCAGGCATTAAATTAAAACTATAAAGTGCATTAATGTGATTTTTTTTAAAATAAATACTGTTTCATTTCTGCATTTAGTTACAGTATTATCCTCAAGGTTAATGTCTTTGCTGTTGCACAGTCTCCTGTTTTTCATTGTTTCACATTACCATGAAACACAATTGAACTCTGTTATTCAGTATTTTAGGTTAGTGCAGAATTCTAATTTGATAGCACTTTATTTTGCTCTTTTCACTAAGTCAGAAAATAAATGTCCCATCTGAGAACATCCAATTCTTGACTGCTAAGTGCATCACTTAAACCACCTGAATTCAGAGCAACCGCTTCTGACTTGGCTTTTTCTACTAATTCTCACCCCCCAGCAATCTAACATTATATGAATATAAAATAAGTAGCAATGAATATAAAAGGAAGAGAGTTAAAGAATAAGGCCATCTCTATATACAAAGATAACCAACTTGCATGTCAAGTTTAAAGAAGCTGTCACTTGTGTGGACAAGAAAAAGAAGTAAATAAGCTTGCTGTCTTGTTAAGTGTCATTTCTTTCTCCAAAGCAGTGAAAGACACAATATTTCTCACACTTGAAAAAGTAATATAATAAAAAACCTTTTGTTCTTACCAGGCCCATGGTTTGTGGGTAGCTGTCCAAAGCAGAATCATCTTGATCAACAAAAGCTGCATAGACAAGAGAAAAAACAACAGGGTTGACATAAGAATAGTTAATAACAAAACATATTTTATCAACTTTTTATTGCAAAAAACAGACCAGTATGCATTACATCTTTAAATATACATAAATTGTAATGAATGAATGAATTTTTAAAACATTTGAATGCAACAATGATTCCACTTTCCTTATGTGAATTTAAGTAGAATCAGAGAAATCAAACAGAAATCTGTAGTGTATTATTTCTAATCTGTTTTTTGGCTCCTGGCAGGGAGTAACAACCACAGAAAGGACTGCAGAAAGCCCCAAGAGTAAATGTACATTCAACACACTGAGCACACCACACTTCCAGCTTTTAAAGAGAGACTGAACTAGACAGAGATCATTTCACAGAGGAAAGTGATAAGAATATATGCTTTTATCTAGGGATAAAAAACTCAGTTCTGAAGAGCACAGAGAACCATCCTGAAAGTTAAGCTACCAATGACCCAATGCATGCTGGAAATGCAAAGAAGCAGAACTGAAGTTACTTTTCTTATTTAGTTTAAGTTTTCAAATATATGATTTAATTAGATTGTTTTTGAGGCAAAGATGCAAGAAACAAAACCTTACTCAGTGTGTAGCTGACCTTGTGTCCAGCATCAGAGCACACGGGCTGTCAGTCCTCCGGGGCTGACACCCAGCCCATTTCTGACACTGCTCCAGTTAAGCAGCACCCAGCACTGCAGCACAGCAACATCAAACCTGTCCTCGGGGTTTTCCCTCCCATCCCCCAGAATAATAATCATCCAGAAGTCTGCAAAAGACTGCCTCATTTACAGGGACACAGCTAGCATTTAAAAACTTGGGACATTTAAAACACTGATTTCTCAGTTTATAGTTCCATTAACAGTCAACATATTCCTCTTTCACATAAAGACAAACATGTCAGATGGAAAACTGTACAAAAAGCATGTAAGGCAAAGAACACTTACACACAGTGTGGGAAAAAAGGTATGCCTTTGCCACAACAGCCTGTAATACATTATTTCACCCACAGTACAAAAGTACATACTGCTTTAATTCATCTTTCTTTCTGCCTTAAATCAGACAATAAAACCACTCATCTATTTTCAGTGAGAGGAAGATGATGAACTTGTCTCTGAGGAAAATAAACTGGAAACAGAGAGATGGCAACAAATTCTCTTGCTCAGTACTCAGTGACAGACTATAAAATTAAATGATGTTGTAAAGCAGTAGGAGACAGAAAGAGGAAAAGCTGTTCAAGGATCCTCTAGAAGCATCACTAGAAAATACTTATAAAAATCAGCTCCCTGTCTATCAACTAATCTAAGTTACCCTGAAGAGGCCCTTCCTTGGACGTCATCATGGAAGCCTACATTATCCATTAGCAGAAGTCTAAATGACTGCTTATGCTTGAAATTAATGGAAAAGGCAAATGTGCTTTCTAGATGGTGGAGGTTCTCTTCAGAAAACATTAAATGAAAACTTTTTCAGACTGGTCTATTAAAAACATTCTAATGGCAGAAAACCAGAACCAAACCCCAGAGAGATCTCAGCTGAAGCCAGTGAATTGTTTCTCACCACTTCAGTCAATCTCATGAAGATGAAGACTGAAGTCAACCCTATCCATTCCATTTCAACATTAAATGATATTCACAACCATGTAATTAACACAGAACATGGTACAGATAAGCTTATTTGCAACTGTGATGTTCTATTATCCATAAGGAATACTGCACACATTGCTTGAACACCAGCACATCTGTTCAAGATAGAAAAGGAATCATCTTTAACACTCAACAGGATACTGAACAAAACACAACTGTCACCCTTCATGTCTTGGTATCAATTTTGTTAATCTTATTCACATACAGGTCTGGCAACAGCGAACAGGAGCAAGCCTCAAAGCACCAGTGACCAGAAGAGGCATTCAGTTTTTCCAAAGCAGTATGCAAAAATGTAAATATTTTCCTTCCAAATGTGCTTGGTTTTATTAAATGCCCAACTTTCACCTAAGGCTAATAAAATCTAAGAAGCAATTCCATGGGTGACTGTGGCAGGTGGGGGGCTGTGGGAAGATGCCAGAGGCTACCCTGTGCTGGGCACAGCCAGTGCACAATAGAGCTGCTGCAGGACACAGCAGGGCCTATCAGTCAGGTTTGGGATGCCTCTGCAAACAAATTTGAGAAAAAGCAAACCAAAGCATGGCAGTAGGAGTGAGGACAAACCTGTGAGAAGCAGCCCTGGAGACACCAAGGCCAGAGAAGAAGGAGGAGGAGATGCTCAGGTGCCAGAGCAGAGATTACCCTGCAGCCCCTGAAGGACACTATGGTCAAGCAGATCAAAAGGTGCAAGAAGACAGAAGCAGCAGAGAGAAACCGCTGTGTAATGACCATAATTCCCCCCTGCCTGAGCCTGACATCACTCACTGCATCACAGAAGTAACTTGGTACCTGGGCTGGTACCAAGGAAGGGGAGCAGGGACACTGAGAATGAAGGAGTGAAACTGGGCATGGGAAAGGGGCAGAAAAGGTGTGGGCTTCATGCTTGTCTTTTTATTTTCCACTACTCGAAGTCAGTAATCAAACATTGAGGTTTATAGTAATTAGGTTAATTTTCCCCAAGTCAGGTCTGCTTTGCCCACAACAGCAATTGGTTACCAATCCCTCCATCTGCACCTTGGCCAACAAGCTTTATTCTTCCTGTTTCCCCAAAGGGCAGGAGTGAGGGGACATAAGCAGGAGAGCAGCCAGGTGGGAGTCCGGCTGCTTGCAAAGGCTAAGCCACCACAGAAATAAAGTTACTTTCTCTTCAAAAATTTAGTTAGGCCAGTCTGAATTACAGAGGCAAATACTTTTCTGAGAAATCTGTATCTTGCACTCAAAACTGAGTTCATTTGTATAGGTTTAAGCAACTCTCATTATAATTTTAAATATCATCTAAAATAACTGGAGATACTGATCTTTCATGAGTGTTTGTAAAAGATACCTGAATGAACCTTACGTTTGGAATTAAATGTAGGGTGCAAAAAAAGAGATAATACATTTACTTTTCACTGCTTCTGCAATATGCAGCCAAAATATTTTACCATGTTAGGATGTTAATATATTAGGATCATCCCTATTAAGCAATACAAGCGACATTTTCCTTCTGGAACCTCAATAGTAGTTACAATATCTCACATATGGTTTCTAAAGCAAAGCATGTTTATGGATATAGGTTTTTGAAACTTTGAAATAGATCAGCTCAAGATCATGGAAATAAAAAAATTTCATCCATTAAATAGAGACCAAGGTGAAGATACACTGGCTGCATTTTAATCAATTCAAAGTTCAAAGCCATCCTACTTCCTCCAAGAGAACACAAGAATTGCTCCATGAAACTTATCTGCTAACACTTTTTTCACAAATCAGCAAATGAGTTTCCTAGCTCTGTAATTTTCTTCAAAACAAAACTACTTTTCTCTTACAATTTTTGAAGTATGAAGCACTAGTTAAATTACTTTCAGGAAACCAAAGAGAAACAGTTATAGCAATTTAAAAAAACCCCCAGAACTAAGTACAAAGCCACAAAAGCTCCCCCAAACAATTTTTTATGCTTACATTAAGATAGAATTTCAGTATTCTGGTGTTTTACTGTTTTGTACTGCAGTGCTGACAGTGCACTTGAAAGAAGTAAAACTAGTGCTAGTGGGTTTTAATTCTTATCAAATACAAACCACAAAATTTCAAGGATTTTTGTTTATCTCAGAGCATTCATTCCTTACCTTCTGTTTCTCTCCTCATTCTCATCCTGTCAAGTTTCCTCTGCTGCTCCCTCAACAGTGCCTGCTGTTGAATCTCTAGAGTCTGGTCATCTTTTGGAGGATCAGGATACATGTGCCTCAAGCCCATACGTGTTTCAGGATCTAGAGCAAAGATAAGAAATTCACATTTTTTCCTTAAATTAACATTTCCAAAAAGCATTTTTAAAGAAATAGGTACAAAGTCATTGAAAAACAATAGTGACAATGACCAAGAGGATGAGCAACATAGCAACGATTTTATAATTTTACTATATTAAAAATATATATTTTCTGGTAAAGAAGAAACAGAAAGTTACACAGAAACATAATTTGTTGGTGGGTAAAAAAGTCCAATTCAGTCTACTTTCAGTAACACCATGATATCAAATGCACAAGAAGTTTAAGCAGCAGGGCCTAGAAGACAGGTCAGTGCTCCGAGTGATGACGCAGCGTTGTGATGCCAAGAATTCCATAGAATTGCAGGAACAGCCCCACAGACAGATACACACACACACACCCGCCAAGTACTGTCCATGAAGTGTGTTGCATGGGCAGTAGGTCATGAACAGCCTGATTTTTAGTTTTGTCTTTAAATCCTGCATGGAATGGAAGACGGAGGAAAAGGACAGATGTTTCCCTACCCTTCTTCATCTGTAACAAGAAGATCTACTTGCCTTTGTATTTAAGTTCATTAAATTCCCAGATATTCTGTATATTGACAGGATCTTGTGCCTCCTTTAAGGAAGGTCGCCGAACCGGAGCCTGCAGACGAAGCCTGGCCATCTCAAATATGTCCCTTGGATTCTTCTCTCTCCTCCTGCTTGAAAGGTTTGTAAAACAAGTAGAAAGCAATTTAACACCATAATATTTATGAGTTGGATGGAAATATAATATTGATAAAGTTCAGATCTTTTATCTTTAAATAAAACTATCAAAACAGGAAAATAAATTTGAAAGTAATGACACTGCATATTGTGTTATAAAAAGAGAGAACCTACTTAAAATAAAAAAAACCCTCATACTTTATGGAGTGGAACTAAGACAGGTAATTAGATGAGTCTTTCCCAGCTAATTGGTAAGATTAACTAATATATTTTGGAAGCAACGCAAATTTATTAAATAAAGAGAATATGATTTTTCAGTAAGAAAGAAAGTACTTCCACAACACTACGGTATTCATAAGCATATTCAGCAGCAGTAGTACTGCAGTTTACAGGCACAAATTATGCCCTAGGAAAAAAGGTAATGAGATGAAATTCTGCCTTACACATCTGTTTTAGACCGCTCTTCAAGACAGAGCATTGCAACTTCCTATCTCACCAGTACAGCCATTCTTACAATAAATTTCAGCAAGAGTCTTGGAAAAAACCCAAACACATTAGAAAAAAAAAGAAAAAAAATTTATATACAATTTCTACCTTTATCTTTTCATTCCACTCATGTATATCGGCCAGCTAACACTAGCTAATAATACACAGTAACTCTAAGTTCCCGTGAAAAATCTAGCTTTTAAAACAGAAGATTAAATTCCTACCATGTAATTGGTACATTATCATGACTGGACACATTTAGCAACTGTTCCTGCAGTCGCCTCTCTTCACTACGCAGCTGTTTCCTCATCTCTGATAATTCATTTATCACATTCTTCCTTTCCTCTGGAATTTAGCACAAATAATTTAAAAATAAGGAGTGTCAGAGTAATGTTGCTGCCTACTTATAAACATAACTAAAAAATAAAGGGAAAAAACAGATATAATGAAATGTTAATTAAAACAAGGACTGTACAAACACAAGAATTGCAACATTTCATACACTAGAAATTAGATCAGAGTTTTTATTTTGAGACAGCACAAGGACCAGAACCCCTGAACAGCTGAAAACATACAAATGTCACTGGAAATGTTTCGCTATATTTGAAAAAGGAAAGGCAATGGAATACAAGTGGGTGTTGCCAGTAAATAGCCTTATTTTGAAATATGCAAGCCTACACAGTTCTCAGATAACAGGAACTGAAGTGGTATCTGCAAGCACTCAACATCTTTTTTTTTCCTGACTCAAAAGTGAGATCTGTCTGCCTAGGGCAGACTCTCTAAAGTGGTCAGGAGTTCTAACTCCAATTTTTAGTACATGCTTATGTTGACTTTTCAGACCTACTTTGGGTTTATGCTGGTTTTTTGTGGTCAGGACAGCATTCCTCCATAAGTTAAACCAGTTTAAAAAATTCCTCATTTTCCAAATAACATACTTATAATTTGATATTTTACTGACTTTTAGATTTTAGTGTCCAGAACTTAGCAGGCAAACAAGTCTTACTAGTTTATGTCTTTATTTCTCTCCTGATAAACAGTCTGAGTCAATTTCCAATGGCTGCATTAAGAACCACTCTGTCTTCCATTTAGTGGAAAATCCACAACTCCCCGGAATGGCCCCAGGTACTTTCCACTGCAGGCTAGCATTTGTAGGATATAATTTACTGCTACTTTCCATGTGTTGTTTCTCATATACTTGTAAAAAAAGTATTAGCAGAAAAATTACTGCTTTCCACCCACATATTGCCAGGATAACTAATATAAAAAAAGCAAAGGAGATCCTTCCAGCACATTTGAATTTTAGAACCACCAGTGAAAGCTAAGAGGAATGAGGAGAGGATTAGGCAGATTAACAAAGGTAGGTAGAATTTATGAGTTAGGACTGCAATGTTCTACACTCTGTTAGTCTAATCCCTTACTCAGTCAATCCAAAATTCTCCCAATTTGCAATATTCTGGTCACAGTGGTACCACTGTTCCAAGAGATCCAGCACTTCCCATGCAGACTATTCCATTATCAGAGTTTTAACAAAAACATATTTCCTTATGATGACGCATAATAAATGCATTTTTATTTTGTCTTAAAACTTCAGACATACCATGCTAATGCACTGATAGTACTAAGAGAGAGAAAACACGTAGATAGAAATGCAAACCTTAAAGGACTACTCCTTTGCAGGCAAGAAAGGAACTGTGACTGAGAACGGTTTTGTTGCAGTAAAATCAAACACCCACCTAATGAACGCAACTGATTTCTTCTAGCAGGGACAGGTGGAGAGGGAGCGCTTGGCTGTGCAGGATCCTGGTGATCACAATGAACATGAAATGTTGATTTGTAAAAGGAAGAAATTACAATACATTTTATTTCCTTGTTTTAAATCCAATTTGCATTATCAATTGGAAGATAGAACAGTAACCTTACAGGTTGTGAATGCATAAGGTTTTTTAAATCTGGTCTTTAAATGTATAACCCAAATCACTATGACAATACCTATAATGCACTACTCAGAAATCTAAACAAACCTATACCAAGTACTGCTAAAGAAATAAAAGGACCTACCTCCAGAGCATTCTTCACATGTAGGGAAAGCAATGGTTTTAATAAGGTTTAAAGTGTGACATAAAATATTCTCTGAAACTGAATCTATAAAGTATTTAGCCCAGTTCAGACAGAGTTGGTAAAAAACAAACAAACACTTTTTCAATAAAAAGACAGAAGTGTAGCCTGAGATTCAAATATCATAAACAATTATTTAATCTACTCTCTCCTGGAAGTACTTTATTTAAAAAGCCAAAAAAACCCCGAGAGAAGATTATCAAGTAAACAAATGAGTGGTGTCAGAACCACTACTGTAACTCATTTGCGATGCAGAGAAGGCAACGCATATTAGGAGTTATTATCTTCTTGTACCTTCAAAAACATAAAGATTACACAATAATGTCAGTAGTTACGAATCAACATTAAATTTCATGCCTGAGCTAAGTTCTTCTGTGAGTGAACATGATGAGCTGCTAGATTATATGTAAACTTTCTTATCCTAAATCTTGAGATCATTAGACCCCTGGTAAGGGTCTGGACAGTGTCCTCTCCAAAATGAGGTACTCATTCCTACAGAAAATGCACATGCAGAAAAAAAATTAAAGTAACACACTGCCAAAACAAATTCTTCAATACTCAAAATAAAATTTAGCCTTAAATTTCAGAACTACAAGACGGATATATGTAAAGACTGTCTCGTTATCCATGGCACTCCAGTCATAACTGGAAAACTTTAAAAATCTGGCATGATTTCATACACTGTACTCTTTTAAATAAACAAGTAGAAGTTTGCTATAACAATCATACTTGTGCATAGTAAGACAGGCAGCTCTCAGCAGAGGGAATCCTTTCTTCTTTTCTTACTGATTTGTTCTGAAGAGCGGGAATGACGGGTGAAGCTCGTCGTGACAACTGCAGGGAGGAAACCAACACTGAAACTACATTCCTACAGCTTCTGAATAAAGTGTTATTTTGGACAGGAAAAGTTTTGTTAGTGTTTTCCCTTTGACAGGAAGGAAAACACTTCCCCTTTTATGACTAAGCGCATAAAACTACTGCAAAAATTATTTCATGGGATTTTTGTTTTCTACCTATAGCAATTTTAATACTTTTTTTCTACACTGTAGGGTGTTTTTTTCCTTAATTTATATTTCAGTTACATATCTTTTTTTCCTCTAGAAACTTCCTTTATATCTGTCCATTTTAGAGAAATGACAGAAATTTAGTAGAAATTTTATGAGAGAGACAGTTTTATAATTTACTTAGACTTTGTCCATCAGAATTCTATGTGATGGACTTCTTACATCATACAGGTCAAAGGATAATAATTAAATTACCAAAAATGCCATTGTTCAAGATGAACAGTCCTACCAGTCCTCTAATAAACAATTTTATTTGTATTTACACTTCAGAAAATGCAGGTCCCAGTATTTCACAGCAGATATAAAAATCAAGTATTGAGTGCAGATTATAAATCTTGCTTTTACTATTTTTTAATGCAAATTTGATCAACAAGATAAATTTGTACTGCAGTATGTCTGATTTCTCCATCAGTTGCTCTCTGTGCATTAAGTACACTGCAGTCTGAGAAACTGAGAGGGGAACAACACTGAAGGCAGAAGTCTAAGAAATCATGTGATTTCCTTAAAATCCAGTTATTTTTAAAAGTTATCTTAGAAAGTCACTTAAACATACCATCTTCTTTTCCTCTTCCATCTTTTCTTTCTCAATATATTGTCTAAGCTGTTCCTCTTGCTTTTCTTCTTTCTCTTTTCTTTGTTTTTCTGCCTCTTTTTTCCTTTCTTCATCTAATTGAATTAGTTCTTTATTTTTCAATCTTCGCTGTAATATAATTAATACATTAAAAAAGACTCCATTACTGAAGTTTTGTTTCCTTTTTCTTTGAGGAGTTAAAATTACACATCAAAGTGATTAGTGTGAAATAAAAAAGCATATTTCATTAGTCTGACTTCAAATATTCAAATTAAAATATACCTCATTCAAATATTAAACAGCAGCCCTGGCTTTGCTACCATCATTAAACAGAATTCCTAATAACTTCTGTAAACACCAGTTTGTGACCCCACATCTGCCATCAGCTAAGGCTAAACTGTAGGAGTCATTTCCAAAAATTCAGATTCAATCAAAACATACTGCAGACATGCACCACACTATCACAAGACCACAGAGAAATTATCATCTGGTCTCAGTCTTGTGACTGTGAATAGCAATGACACCAGTAAGCTCCCTACTCTCTGCTAGACCAGCTCTAGTATCCAGAAGACAAGGCTCATCCAACTAATCTATTCATTCATTCATTATTCATATTAATTTAGAATATAAGCTAAATGTTCTGTCTCAGAAACTTTCAAGTCCTATATACTAAGTTGATCTTTCATAATCCCACAGGGTACTGAAAGACTCCTCCTCTGACAACCTTGTGCCTTCCTCCTACAATTATTTATTATATTCTAAATTATGCAAATTTATTTAGAAATGCAAACCCAAGAAATAAAAATTCGGGGTTTGAATTAAATCTGTGGGTATTGATTTAGGTCTGAATTTACCTCCATGAAAAGTATTCACTAGATTTGCTTGGCATTCTTCCAAAACAAGCAGTATTCTTATCTCAAAGGTATCTCCTTGCCAATTCAAAAAAAGGCTTTACAAAATATTCCTGTATAGTTACATTTTACAAATAATTCCATGAGAACTAGATTTAAGACAAAAACTGGGATGATATTTTTTTAATTCACCAATTTGACAAAGCTTTTTATTGGCCTCACCACCAATTTCTTTTAGAAAGGAGAGCACCACTGTCATTTATAAAACTACAGATTTTTTCTTGAAAGAATTAACAGTACTTCAAATTTGTAGTATACCATGAAGAGTGAGGAGAAGAACGTGCTAGTTAAAACTGACAATCTTCTACCTCGCCTCTGCCTAATGCAGACCCATTTAAAAGCAAAGACCAATTCACAGGACACTTCTCAGCTTACCTCCTAGACAACAAATATTACAAAGGGTTAGTTTAGGATGGAAAGAAGTCAAAGCATCAAAATACTACACCTCCTCCTCTTTCCTCCTTCTCTCCTCTAGTTCCTCTTCATATGCTTTTTGAATTCTCATCCTCTGCTCTGCGAGTCGTTTTTCCTCTTTTTCTTCTTCCATTCTAAGTTTTTCTCGCTCTGCTTCTTCCCTACGTCTCTTTTCTTCAATCTTAAAAATAAAACAAAGAAGTAGTCAACTGTCAATAGCCAACAGTAATCTGACTAACAACATTTACCACCATTTTTGCAGTACCTACTTGCAAAATCAAAAGCTATATGGTATGACCGAAAGAATCCTAGAGCCCGTCCTATATTTCAGCTTCAGAATTCCTTTAAAATGAGATTCTTTTTTACTATTTCTCTTTGGCCATTGGAGCTACCCCCCAACAGGGAAACTACTTATAAACACTCCTAATAAAACTAGAGTATTTCTTAACACTTGCTCTATTCCAGATGTGCTGGAGTAACACTTTTATTCACTGATTAAATAATCGAAGATGGGAAACCAAAAAGATACGGTTACTACATTTTTCCATTCCACAATTACAGTATAATTAGACTAAGTGCTTACTTACTGAAGCAAAAGGTCTGCCCATTCTTTAGTCTTTTTGGCAGCCCTATGCATGGAAAAAAAACCCTTGGTCTTTTCTTTTCACATCAAACCACTGTATGACTTTAGTACTCTCTTAAATTATCTATGATTTCCTGGATAATAATATTTAATTACACTGATATTTAATTCATACAGCATAAGATTAAATGGGAAGTATTATGGACAGAAGACATAAGCTGGTTGAAGAACAATCAGGTTTTATATATCCATCAAAAAATAAGTACACTATGACTGATCACCATTTCATTTTGATCAACGTGCATTTTTATCATGTAGACTTTCAAGGGCAAACATCTTTGTTTCTGCAGTCATTAATGTATGCAAACCTGTACTGTATGTACAGCTTCAGAACTCAATAATGTATTTAGAGAGCTGTACTTCAAAAAAAAAAAAAAAAAGATAGAGTCTAGATTAAAGAAGCCAACTATTAAGAAATGCTTGTATAAGTGATGCTATTATGTAAGCCAAAATCCAAGAAACTCAAGAGTATGTAGCTTTTAGTACACCTCTTGTGTACAGAATTGGCTATGATAGCACAGGTAAGGTCTTTGGTCGGCAGTGATGATTTACTCTGATTGTAACCCCTTTTTTTACAATTTATTTCACCAGATGATATCTGGCATGAGCATTCACCTGTAGACGGAGGAAGTTCTTGTAGGATTCCTGTCGCTTAAGCTGCTCTGGAGATGGAGGTTCACCAAACACATTACCTCGAGCAAAAGGAGAGGCCTGTGCAAATGTAACACCTAAGGGAGGGGAAAGGTTACAGATAAAAATCAAACAGAACTTTAAACAGCAAGCCAGAGTGAGGAAGGGGGAATCCAAGACACCTGTTTCAAAAGGAAGCTTATGACAGTCGTAACTCAAGGCTATAGCTGGGCTTAAAAGTTCTTACATTATCTGCCTGGAATAATTGACAGGTTTTAACTGTTTAATACCATCCAAGCCAGTTGTATTTCTACAAAATAACACCTACTAAAGTCACCTGTTCTACTGTCCAACTTGCAGCTTACTAAGAATATTATTTGCAAGTTAATTACAATAGCAAATACCTTACGCCTCATAACTTTACTGCTTGCAATTCCTCTGAGTCAGAACACACAGTTCTGTTCCTTAGGTTTATTCACTCTTTAAAAGCAGAGCATCCTAACAGAACAAATATTTACACAAAATAGCAAAGGATGCTACAAAAAGCAAAGTCCCAGACTGGCAAATAAAATTCTAAGCAGTCAGAAAACTGAATTCTGCCAGTATAAAGTGCTTTCTGTACTATGAAGTTTGAAGTGTCAGGTTTCCTTTAGCCTTGAGTTACGACCACAACATAACCATACAGACCCCAAAGCTCTAGACAGGAGGATTAATTCAGACACACACAGAGCAGGTTTTGAAGAACAGAATCCCTACAAGAAGCAGAGGAGAAAGAAAGGAAGTAAAGGAAAAGTAGAATAAGTTGTGTTAACTTTCCAGCTCATGCAGCATGTTCTTCACTCGTATCATGTCTGCTCTGAAGGGCAGTGCCTCAAGCATGTGCAAGAGCAATAGCTCCACTGAGCTGAGATTAACATTACATTTCCCTATATGGGGAGGTAACACCCAAGTCAGATGAAAGCATAAATAACACATAAAAGTATTCCCAGAGGAATGCACATGTTTACTGCTACAGCCTAGCCTTAGGAACATGTTTGCATACCAAGGAGTACACTTTGAGATTATTTTTCCTTACACGGAAGCAGTGCTTGAATCCTTCCAAAATGTAACTAAATTTACATGTGGCTCTTTCATGATGGAGTTACATCCATATAAAAAAGCAGAATAAATTTTATATACCATTTAGAAGGCATGGGTACAAGACAGGCAAGTTACTATGGGAAGTATCAAGGAAAACACTTTGCTGTGTACCAGCTACTATCCTGCATGTTTTTCTTTTAATAGGGCAGTGTACATAAAAAACCCCCACAAAACCAAACAACCAAACCCACCAAAACATACACCAAGCCACTCTACTGCGTGGCTGATCAAATTCAAGGTGCAAGACTATAAAGTTCCCATCACTGATGTTCACCACCTCCTGATCCCAAAGTAAGTGATCGAACCAGGGGGCTCTTGGCTGTTTTACATTAGTACTTTATCAGCCTTCCTGCTTCACTTCTTACTGAATGGTTAAATAGGTACTCTGCTGGGGATAAAGAGAGAGAAATGGGACAGAAGGAACAAAAGTCAGTGGTAAGGATGCTGAATTGCAATAGTGCAAAATAGATTCACGTCCCAAATACCATGTAATTCTTTCTCAGAAGTGCAGCAATTCAATCAGGAGAAGGAAAAGCAGCATCAAAGCTGAGTTGAGAAGATCATCACCAATCCTGGCTTTTGCCCATCCTAAACTAGGGACAGGTCTGGACTAACACAGTGCTCTCATTTAGATGTCTCACAAAAGGTAAGGAGATAAAGATGCCTTAGTTTTAAAATATGAAAATAAAACAAAATCCCTAAAACTTGGAGGCAGTACACAGGGCTCCTTATGTACCCAATTTACCAGTAACTTTTTAGAACTTGTTAACCTAGTTACTGTACCACTTTCACCTTAACCTCTAACATCACACACCTGAAGACCTTCCATCTCCTTTTATCTCATATTCTCACCTACCACACAGCTGTATTTTACTGTGTCATTTAAAAATAAGACAAACATGTATGAAGGTTTGATTAGAAAACACCAAATCTGGAAAACTAATATACTGATCCTCACTCTTCAGGGCTAAAACAACTTTAGTAATCATTACTGACAAGACAGATAAGATTTTAAGAGCACACAGTGACAGCAATGAAGAAATTTGGGAAAGAAGCATGATACTGACTTCACAGGTAGAGCACTAACACTATCATAGGGATACCAGAAAGAGGTAAAGAACTATGGAATTTTGATCACTAAGACTTATGGATAGTTAGAGGAGTAATACAGTATGCTTAAAAACCTGCTATTTTATTTGTAGATGCTTCTGAGTTCTCAGGTCTTGAGGAGGCCAAAGTTAGGTCAACAATAGCCCTTTTATCTTCACATAGTCTTGCCTCTGGATTATGATATGCCTCTTCATTTCGCTTGTGCATGATATTCAAGTCCGCTAAAGGAAAGGGGAAATAACTGTTTATGGTATTTTAGTCTCATAAAGGTGTGTTCACTGTAGATTACCCAAAACACAGGGGGTTTTGATCAGATTCCACTTTTCCTGGGCATATCAGCCACAGGAACAAAACATTCAGGCAAAGACAAGAATATAGAGGCTAAGAGTGAAATACTCATAATTAGGTACTATTAATTAACAGATTAAAAGATTAATTTTGTTGCTTCTCTTTTGTCAGGAATGATTATTCACAACAAACCTCCCTTCTCCCCTGCCTCAAAATGCTATTAAATGGAAAGATAAAGAACTCAAAGACAAAATCGACTGACAAGTCTGTGTTGACAAGCACATATTTAGAAACCACCCTTTCATCTATCTCCTTAAAGCTGTAAAATACCTTTGATTTTAATATTGATATTTTAAGTGCTGAATCTCTCTCTAATTACTGTTGAGGGAAATAAGTGAAATTGAAGCAGTGAAAAATATTTTGGCCTTCATGTCTTCAGTAAAAATCCAGGTGCAGATTTCTATATGTAAGCAAAGCAACATTATCCAACATTTTCATCAAAATTTACATGGTGTCTGATCAAAGATGTTAATTTCAGCTCATTTTGAAGTGTTACCGTACTACACTTAGAAGGCTCATTTCAAAGCAAAAAAGTACTGTATAGTTTTGAAATAGTTTTTCTGATAATTATGAATTACTGTAGTCATTTAAGTACACAGATTCCAAGAACTTTAAATTACATGCCCCTCTGTAAAGCAGCCTTTGCATATATCAGAGTCTCAAAAGCTATTTACAGACATTTTTAAGAGGATAAAAGGACAAGTCACACTGCATAAAAAAGAGACATGTCAGAAAGCATGTTCTGTTTCACAACACTTGACTCATAGCTTATCCATCATGCTGCCAAGCTATGGTGGGAAAAGTATTTTACATATGTAATTCAGGAAAACAGGGTAAGAAGCTTCTTTCTCTTGGTTTCTCATTTACAGACAGAGATAAACTTCTCAGCAGTTACATGCAGAGCTCAGGCCAGTATGAGACCTTTACATTTCCAGTCACATCACTGTTAAAGCCTAGAGGAAGAAGCCAAACACGTAAACACAGCGTCTGAAGTCAGGCAGTATGAACACCTCTGTATGCCCTGAGGATAAACACAAGCTTGGATCCTTAATACAAGCTTCTAAACTTGTAATTTGGCCATAAAATCCTTAAAAAGCATTTAAACTTTACTCATTACTCTCAAAATACACTACTAATTTTGACATATGTTGCTCTGCTGTCATACAACTGAAACTAATTACTTTTATATATAAACTGTTATCCAGTATATATTTCATGATTTACTGGAAGGGCAGATGAACAACCTGGATCATAGCTATCTTCCAGCTCACTACTCCCATCTTGTATAAAACAGCACTTGGAAAAAAGTAAGCCTTAAAAAACATTACTGCTGAATGCTCTTTATATAGCCATTTACCAGCAGTGTTAATTTGGGAAATCTAAATATTCCACTTAGCTCTGCACATTTATATAAACAGGCTTCCATTTTTCGTATCACAAGTAGAGATTTCTAAGCCTAGAAAATATTTTTAAAATGAAAAAAAATTAAAAACCCACTCCTAGTACATGTTTAAATAAAAGTCTTCACCACAGACTTTAGCATATTCGTATTGCAGATGATTCTGACAGCTTGTTTTCCTCCTTCTCCCTTTACAACTGCATTGTGTCTTCACTTATAGCTGACATATCCTGTGTTTCCCATTTTGTTCAGATTGTATTCTTTGAATGATTCTACAGAAATCAAAATAATAACTATTCCTAGAGTGTATCTCCTTGAAACAAATAAGTCTTCTTTGTCAAGGGCTACCAGTGTTACAAAACAAGGAATAACATGGCTGAATAGAGCCCTTATGAGGGCAAGAAAACATCAGTCTTGAAAAGACAACCCATAATTTTCACAAACATACTTATTAGATTTCCTTCTGCATCTCTGAGAGGAGCACCACCACCACCTCTTCCCCAGGGATTGTAATTCCTCATTTCTGCTTCTAACTTCTCCTTCTCCTCTCGCTCTTGTCTGCGTCGCTCTTCTCTCTCTCTTATCTAAAAACAAACCAACCAAAGTTAGTTCCACAATATCACATTAAGTAGAAGTTTAATAAAAAGTTAACACAGCAAACTGAATGCTCTCACTATCTCGCTCATCTACCTCAAGCAACTCCAAACAGTTCACTGCCTATACTGCAGACAGTGCATTGAATTCTGTTGTCAAAACGTGCATGTCCAGTTGTGCATAATCAGAGAAACATACTACACATTATAAGACTTCCAAGTTCCAGAAATGTTCACATCTGGCATTTGCACTAGATCAAAAGTTCCATATCATTGGATCTTTGATACAGATGTTTATAGTGCCTGAAAATAAAAAAGGCAAAATTCTATAATATTACTGCACTTGCTTCTCTCAATCTGGTATGTTCTGTTTAACCAAAACTTAGACTAGAGATGACTGCTAATAACAAATGCTTTAACAGAATGTTCCACAATTCTATAATCATTCATAAAATAGTTTTCTGTAGTAATACATTATGATCTATGTATATATAACACAGGAATGTTCATATGCTTTGTTCTTCTTTTTCTTCAAAATCATTTATGGAACTAAGTCTCCTAATAACTGTGGTGTTTATAAAGCGAACAGCTGTTAAAAAGTCCATCTTCTACTCAAAGCTTTTAAAACATTAACTATGTATGTAGTTGAAATATACTACCGTAATTTTCTTAAGATTATTTCTCATGTGCATCAGATAAACGTTTCATTAGATAAATATAATTAAATAAAACACTGTGAGGGTGGTGAGGCATTGGAAGAGGTTGCCCAGAGAAATTGTGGATGCACCATCCCTGGAAGTGCTCAAGGCCAGGCTGGATGGGACTTCACACAGCCTGGTCTAGTGGAAGGTGTCCATGGCAGGGGGATTGGAATGGGATGATTTTTAAGCTTCCTTCCAACCTAGGCCACTCTCTGATTCTATAATTTCCCTTTACCAAGTAATCATAATTTCGTAAGAGATATAATGAATCAACAAAGATCCATCTAGCCCCTTCAAATGTTTACAAAAATCATCAGTCAGGTTTGTCTATAGGAAAAAAAAAAACCTCTGTTTGCTTTGAACCACACTAACTCTGAAAGACTGTATCGTGCCACATTTATTACATCTTTATGTCAAATTGTGCAGTCTCTCAATATAGCAAGGTAAAACTTACTTAAGACTATAGTGAGAAAATGCCTTCAGAGAACCACATGTACTGTATCGGACACTATTCCTAAACAGTTACTCTATTCTTTATTTGATCTTGGTTGGCAGCCTATCATTTATCCCTTATGCACAATCATAATTAGAACTACAATATTTTTATAGCTATTATTTACCCCTACCAAAGAAATACATAAAAAATAAGACAAGAAAACGTTAAGTGCCACTGAACTGGTTTCTAGCAAAATTTCTTCCAAAGTGACATGTCTCATCATGGTCAAATACATTTTATAACTATAAACTCCCACAAGGTACAGCAGCAAAAGGCCACCAAAATGAGTACAGGACTTAGATGTCTACTGGAACAGGAGACCTGAAAAATTTGTCTAGTCTATCAAAAAAGAAGCTAAAAAGAATTAAGACACCACCAACAAACACACTGGAAATAAACATGAGGCAAGCCTTTGAATTAGTGTCCAAATGATCATGAAGAACTTACTGAAATTAGACTGTTCCTAATTACTGTAGCAATAATGGAATATCAGAGCAATCCAAGCCATTCCTTTTAAGATGCAGGTGCTTATGCTCATGAAAATAATTATATAAAACTACATGCCTGGAACTTATCTGTTTGCTGTAACATTCTTAACATTCCCTGTGCCTCTGACAAAAAATTCGAAGAGCTTATTGTCCACCTGAAAAGCCAAAATGAGCTAAAGCAGGGTCAGAGGAAGGAAGTCATGAAAGGAAGGAGAGTTTAGAAAGCTTTTTACCTGTAAGGTAAATAAAATTGTCTTAAACAGTACTACAGTCACAACCACTGAATGTCAAAAAATAGAAGAATAAAGAGTCAGAAACTTTATCACTCAGTACCTGCTGTTGTAATTCTTGTTGATAAGATAATGTTGCCTCTCTGGAAGGCTTTGTTATTTCTTCAGAGTACACTCCTATGCTTCTTTGTGTGTCTCCTGTATTCCTCTGTCCAATGTTACTTCTAAATCGAAAAATCACACATATAAAAGGAAAACATCACAGGGTACAGAGTGGGGTAATTAAAAAAAAAAAAATCCCTTCCCGAAGTATTTAAGAGCTGTTGTTTCCCACAGCCTGGCAGTTTATAATCCCAAACATTTTCTTAAATCCATATGAAAACAGCAGTTCACTGAATAACTTTTTTATTGTCTAGATAGAAATCCTTCATTAGAAGTTTGAAGAGTTGTCTTTAACACATTTTATTTCAAAGGCATATCTGTTCTCAGCAAAATATTACCAACACAAAAAGTATATCAATACAGATATATAAACAAAGAATATGAATATAGATAACACTTACACGGACTGCTCTACCGGGGCTTGGCCTAAAGGAGGATCCAGATTAGGTGCGGGTTGCAATCCCATCATACCTGTACCATCTGCAAGTGAAAAAAAACCCTATTTTAAATTTTGAATGCTCAGGTATAAATATTTGTCATTATTTAAAAGAACAGAGTTGACTGCTCAAACTCTGTGAGTGCAGAACAAAAAGAACTCTCAGCTTTTATAACAAACTTAGCTAATCCTTAATGCCTTCTAAAGCAAGAAATACAATGCCAAGGTACAAGTCTATTTCTTAAATTCAACTAAACCTCTTTAAATTTTACAAATTACTTCATTAATATATTCTAAAATGAAATGACTCGCTTAATGGTGACACTTGTCCTCATTCTTTCCAAATGTCATTCAAATAAATTAGTAAAAGAGTTATTTTTCTAAGGTTTTTTCTCCTTTATTTTACCTTTTCTGTGAAGGTAGCACAAAAAAATTTTTAAAGTACTTCTGGTTTTTTCTCTAAAAAAGAAAAAAGAAGAAAAAAAGAGAAAAACGAACACCACATAATCCAGTCCCTCCCTACACACATCACAATTGTTTCAATCATGAGATCACCATGAAGCAGTCAAAGGATAGACAAAAAAGGAGTTCTTAAAATATAAAAGTAGACCACTTCATGCATTATTTTAATATATTTAATGTATTAACAAATATCTTAGAAATATTGACAATTATATCTGAAATTGTAACAATGCCTAAACATGTAATTAATTATTATTTAAGTGATTTTAGGAAATAATGTTTTAATTATCAGAATTATAAAGAAAATTATCTGGGAGGAGTAACAGCAAAGATTCTGAGACTAGACCTTGTCCTAGTGATGAACAAGATTTCTGGAAGTCACAGCCCTTTTTGTTGCTGGAGAAAATTACTTCATTCAAAAACAACACTGAAAAAAAGCCCTCTTCATTCAATACACGTCAAAAAAATGGGTTTAATTTGCTGTTACAAGTTCTACATTACCCATCATTTAACTAGATTAAAAGCAGTCACATGACTCACTCTAACAACCAATCCACCTAAAATCATCAACTTACAATATGCAAGAGCAGGATCCAAAGGATTCCTAGCCCCATAAAAGTAATAAGCATCATCGTAAGGTGTTTTATAGTTCTCTGTCAAAACTGGTGGTGGAGGCGGTGGCAACGGTGCAAGCCTTAAAGAAAAAAGAGACACAATTCCTTGGTTTGTTGTACAACTGAAAAGATATCATCAAAAGAAGTGGGGGGGAAGAAAAGGAGAGGGAGGGAAAGACAATGGAGTGGGGATGGGGATAGAAAGAGAATTCATTATGGAAAAATTCTGGATTTAGTTCAGCTGAAGACCTCTCATTAGTGGCATGCAGGAACAAGACACAGTAAGTCTCAGTAGGGAATTAAGCTTCCCTGAGGGAGTAGTATGTGATCCCAGACTACTCCAGGGATCTAAGGAACATAGAACAAGCACACCTTCTTTAAGTGGCTCAGTGAATGGTACTTCCTGGCTACATCAATAAAGAAAACAAGGCAAGATCTGGTCAAAGGGTGAGTAGCACAGCACAGCTTCAGCACGCCTGAAGCTCCTTCTCTCCCTGAACAGTTTAGTCACAATCACACCATCTAGTGTAAGCTGTCCTTGCCTACAGTGCATTCCTGAGCTCAGCCCTGGGAGACTGCTTAATTAGCAGGAGCCAAACTCATACCATACCAGCCTTCTGAAAACATGGACTCTGCTGGGCATGTGCCCAAGCATCCTCACAACGTGATTCAATATTACAGGCATGGACATAACTTCTACAGCGCAATCCTTATCGTACACATACATCCACTACAAGAGAGCTGCCTTCAGAGATAATCCAGCTTCCATGGATTTTTTCAAATAAACTGTGAAGAAATTGACATTAAAATTTATTCCAGTGCAAAGCAGTCAGTTTTCTGTTACTTGTCAAAATACTATTTCTACCTTCATCAGTTCCTTGGAGAAGGATCAACAGCACCACTGAGCTCTACCTCAGCAGTAATAACATGCTAAACAATAATCTCATTTAACATGCAAAATGAACATGATGGTGAAGCACCTGGGAGCTGTCATTTCCCCAAGACTGCTGACCAGACCCCTCTGAAAGTCTTTATCACTTTGAGAGTCTTCATTCACTGGAGAGGCTGAACGGGCAGGCATCGGAGTTTGGAAAGCCACCCTGGGCCTTTCAGGAGGTACTTTCTCTTCAAAAGCTCTTGCTGTGAAGCCAAATTGCTTCAATCTATTTGGCTGAAGGAAAAAAAAAAAGAAGTAAGACAAAAAGAGAGAGGAAAAAAACCAAACCAAAACAGTTACCTTATTACTAGGAGATATTCTGAACCTCCATTTACGTTGGGTTAAACACTTTGCTGGATCCCAACTAGCTGTTCAAATTTCTAGCAGCTGCATTTTTTTCTCCCAATGATCTACTGGGAATCCAATACTACAAGGAAATCTAGGAAGTTTATCAGAGATTTACAAAAAGCAACCTTATCACAGGTTTCAGGAAGTATATGAATCTAGTTAATGTCCAGAAAAAAGAACATTTCCACAGCTGTCTGTAGAACAGTTTATCTACAGCTGCCAATTTTCTACAGTGACAGTATTCTCATATTGTGCATAGGAAAAGTTTCTGAAATCCCTCCCCTCCACCCCAAGATTGAAATAGCTCATAATCAGTAAAAACTAAAATCAAATACACACTGAGAGGTTTTCCAATAAACATTTCCTTGCAATACCATTATTTTCTTTTTAAAATTCCTTCGATCTTATTAATTTTTTCAACCACATCAATTATGAATTTTTGGGGGGAGTTCTTTTTAAAACAGAAGTAGCAAATGTTTATTGGTAACTGGCAGCCTCAGAAGAAAGTCAAAAGCAACATGCAAATAATGTGAAGGCATGCAAGTCAGTTAGTTTCAGAACTATCCTATCACACCCAGAAAGCCCTTACAGCAACTGCTCTGCATAACTATTTTAATGTTTGTTTAAATAAGGCAATATAATAGAGGAATGGAAACAAATCATACATTGTATAAGAGATTTTGTTCTGAATATATTGGTCCTAACATTGTAGTTCTTCAACTAACATGCATTCAGAGAAAGTAATACAGAAACCAGCTAAGTATTAAATATCTATCAGAAAACCATATACCCTACAATATGGAAATATTTCAATAAAATAGTAAATCTTTACCTCCTCATCACTTAGCTGCAAGACAGTATATACAAGGCAGTTAGTACTCACCAAACATGGACTACAGCATTTAGATAAAAATTCTCAAAATCTACTAGACATGAATATTTGCTTATAACATTTAACTTCAAATTTCTAGATGTGGATACAGAATCAGATACCAGATACTAGCTAGAGCAACTGAATCTTACAAAGTGGTCTACAGACTTTTTGTCTTTTCAAATCCAGTGTCTTGAGCAGCAGAACATTTAAAACAGCCTTTCTCACTAACAAATTTAATCTGAATCGTTCCCAAAGTGGCCCAGATTTCAGCTCTGCAGCTGATTTCAGATGTGACTTCAGTACTCAGTTCATCCTGGGGATTGTTTCACTTTAAACAAGCAGCATATACAACAGTCTACATTTATAGGTTCTTAATCAGGCATTGCTATTTAACCAACCTGTAATTAATCAAGAAATCTACCTAATTAGAATCTCTCCCTGAGAGGCAATTTAAAGCTAACAGTGACTGATGCTTAATGAATGTAGCAATTCAGCTTAATTGAAGGCTTTCAGCTAAATTAGTGCTTTTAAAACACTATGAATGTCCTGTACTTGCTCTAGATATAATTTTGTTCCTACAACAGCCACTTTGCAGACTCTGACTGAGATGTGTATGGTATACTGAGTGCTGCAGCACAGCATGCTTCTGCATAGGCAGCTTTGATTACACAGTACTGTTTACACTGACCTTGTGGCCTGCTGAGCCAGAAGAGCCAGCATCCTCTGCTCTGTTCTGCCTCCTCTCCTGCCTGCCTCCCAGCTGCACACTCCATCCCTCTCCCTTTCACCATCTGAATCCCTGATCAGCCAGCTGACCTCTCTATAGCAACTAAAGCAGCAAAAAAGATTCAGATTTTTGCCAGATAACCAAGATGAATCAGTTTGGCACCAAACAAGCATGACAGACACTTCAAGCAGGGAGGGCAGGAGCATGCAACCAGACAGGTGTTCACCCTCCTCATTTAGGAGTAAGAATTTTGATTCAGCTTCATTGCTTGTCTGTGTGCATTCTCAGTCTCCTGTCTCACAAGCTTCACAAAAAGAAAGAAATGGTTCCACAGAATATTCAGAGTTGGTAGGGACCCACAAGGATCTGACTAATAGCATCTTACAGCTATTCATTCACCATTTTCTAGCAAACAGGACCTTCTTTCACCTTTACTGAACCCTCCAGAAATGGCACAAGTTTCATTCTGTGTCGGAGCATCCCCAAAACCAGCACCGTTGATAATTTAAACCAGTAATCTGTTAAATCAATAACCAGTCTATTCTTGCTTGAAAGTTACCACCCTACATCTTAAACAGCACATCTCCACCGTACCCAACCTGGAATGGCTTTGGGCACACAGCAAGTACATGCAAATCACACCAGTTCTGTCAGTCTCTGCAAGGCTATCAGTCTCCTACTGATGTTACTAGTGCTGACTAGTTACTAGTTACTCCTGAATACATGCTAATCAAAATTCTTAATGTAATCATCACCTTACTAAGGAAGTAGAGGTAGTAGTAACTCTGCATTAAGTCTTACAAACAACACAATACAAATAAACATCTTGCTTTTTACAAAATCCTATAAAAATGCTTGCAATCCTAAACACTATATAGGATCACTTTAAAAAATTTAGATTTTAAAAACTGCTATAATGAGATCAACTAATCTGCAAAATAACCTCTCTTTTTTTAATTGAGAAACAGAAAAAGCTTTTTGCAGCATACTTTGCATTCCCAAAGAAAGGTTACTACTGTGTGCATGTAAGAGGCTACCACCAGACACTAAGTATTCTATCCACAATACCCACTGTTGGTATGAATTTCCACTTGAACACAGCACAAGAAAAAGTTCGATAACTTCCATGAAAATGTTTTCCTCTCAAGCTGAAAGCATGCGTAGTGACTTACAGCCTGTGCTGCTTTCGGCTGGGGAAGAGTTAATTTTCTTCACAGTGGCTGATATGGGGCTGTGTTCTGGATTAGTGCTGAACACAGGGCTGATAATATAGAGATGTTTTTGTTATTGCTGAGCAGGGCCAAGGCTTCTTCTGCTTTTTGTGCTGCCATGCTGGTGAGGGGACTGGGTGTGGCTGGGAGACTGGGAGGAGACACAGCCGGGAGAGGCAACCCCAACTGACCAAAGGGACATTCCAGACCATAGAACATCATGCTCAGTGTATAAAGTGGGGGGAAGAAGAAGGAAGGGGAGGATGTTTGGCGGGATGTTTGTCTTCCCAAGACGTGTGATGGCTGAACACCTGCCTGCCCATGGGAAGCTCTGAATTAATTCCTTGTTTTGCTCTGCTGGTGTGTGCAGCTTTTGCTTTCCCGATTAAACTGTCTTCATCTCAACCCATGAGTTTTCCAGCTTTTACCCTTCCTATTCCCTCCCTGATCCCGCTGGTGGGGAAGTTGGGCTGCTCATGGGGCTTGGCTGCTGGATGGGGTTAAACCATGACACAGCCTCATCATTCTTGGCTTCGATTTTCTTATATACTGATGCCCTATTAAAAAGAAAATGGCCCAACATCTGTCATTTTATAGCAGCTCTACAGTTTCATGACTGAGCAACCACAGTGTGCATGTAAGAAAAAAAAAGAATAAGCTATATAGATGAAAGAAAATCCAAGTTTCTTACCTTCTTTTCTGGGTCCCGAGCTCCAGAAGCAGCAACTGAGAGCTCCAGTTCCTTCTCCCTGTTTTGTTGGTTTTTTTTTTTTAAAAGGATTAAATCAGAAAGCAGTAACAACTATATTCATTCTTTCAAAGCACAAATTCACAACTCTGTAGTTAAAAGAACTCTGAAAACACAGGATAACAGAAGACAATAGTTCCACTTGATTTCTTCTGGAGTCAGGGAAGGAAATAATAGAATATTGGTAAATAAACAGAACTCTAAAGAAGTATCTGGCTATCACCTATTTCACCTAGTAAAAATCCAACTACCATAAAAGGACAAACCACCACAATTCTTTTTTACTACAGCTTTTCAGGACACTTCTAAGAATTTTGTCTTTAATCGCATTCAAGAAGTTAATACTAAACACATTGAAATGAATGGTTCAAAAGTGGAGCAATAAATACTATTTCATAATTTCTGGGCTCAGGCTTGTCCTGCATGTACAATTTTTGTCACAGTGAGACTGTCAATAGTAACCAATTTTTAATTTCTTATCCCTTCTCTAATATTGCTGTATGTTTTTATGTTCCATACTATTATTCAGTAGATAGCTACTAATAGGTAAGGAAGAAATTCATATTTTATTATGAATGCATAAGCCAGATGATCAAATGCTTTAAAAATGAAAGGTTACTTTCCTAAATTGGAGGGCAAAAACCCCTAATTTTTAACTTTGCCAACTAGTTAGGCACTGCTGCACCAGCAAAAAAAGATAACTTCAGTTAAAGTTTCTTTACCCTTAAGAAACTAAAAAATCAGTTCTAAAAATGAAAAAGTATTTGGGTTTTCTTTGTTCCATTGAAAGCTTGTGAATATGTTCATTAAAAACTAAAGCTCTCATAACAATAAGTTTAATTAAATGCAATATTACTCAGCTACCTGGAATCCCTTAGTTATGAAATTGCTTCTTACCACACTGAATTAATGGAATGCCTTTAAATTTCAGCCATTATATTTTAAAAATACAGTAACTTTCCATTACCGTCTCTTATTTCGCTGTTGCTCAGCCATCTGTTCCATTAGTTCTTGCCTGTATTTCTCCTTTCTCCTCTGGAGAAGTTCTCGGTCCTGACCACCTAATGGAAATGACCACACATTTGTGTAAAAGCTTCACAAAATGCACAAAAGGTACTGGACAAAAGCATTGCCTTTCAGCCAATTTAAAAACTGAAACACAGCAGACCATATGAACACTGGATCTTTACTGACTTAAAAAAATTGGATATCTAGTTTTAACAGACAATTTGTTTGGAGTATGATGATCAAAACTACTAAAATTTTCATTATTATTTTCCTAGTTTGCCCGGTTTTCTATAGTCAGGAAGCTACAAATTTCAAAGCCATTTGATAAAACAGCAACTAAAAAAAGTAACTTTTTTTTTTTCCTAATGTTCACCTAAGGAAGATACACTACAGCACTCCAAAATTATGAGGCACTGCTCTGGATAAGAATGAAAATTAAAACTGAAGGGAGTCAAACCCATGGGGAAGAAAGCAAACTGCCCTATGTTTAGGATGGTTCCCATGGCTACTAAGAATTAGCAAAGTACCGACAGATGTGTGTATGTAAAAGGAAACAGTGATAACAGCTCATATAGATTTTAAGGAACACAAAAACTTTCAATCTGTGATGGTTCCCCCACAGTAAGTGTGGAGGTCTTCCATTATTTTAAAAACAAACCCTAAAAACCATCAGCAGCACTTTCTGTACAGTATGACTATCAGACACAAAGACTCCTAACATATTCTGTACGCAGAGTGACTGTGGACTTCTGGTGAAGTAGACCTGAATAATAAAGAGAAGGAAGCTGGAAAGAAACTAAAACAAAAGCCAAATAAGCAACAGCAACAAAACCTGATGCATGACTGACTGATTTTTTTTATTTAACTGCTGTGCTGGGACTACAAAGTGACCAAAATGTGCAAGATAACCTTATGGTTTGTGAGTTTGGGGGAGTCTGAAATCACTTCTCATTTTCAAAAAATTCAAGTTTTAATTTACTTAATCTTTCCACAACATAGTTTACAATACTCTTCTAACTAGGACTGCTAGGAGTAAAAATTCACATCTCTGCATCCTCAAGTTACTACAAATGAGATGGACTGGGCAGATCAGAAACTGACCACTACAACACCACTGGTTTAATGCTACCTTTAAACAGTTCCAAAAAACTGACCTGCCACATACAGCATTGAAGATCAGGTAAATTCAAATGAAAAAATAAACAGAAATTATTCTGACAACTGTTAATCCATTTTTCCATAATTCAAAGCTAGCTTGCCTTCAAAAGGTCCCATCTGAAGAACTACTACAGTTCTATTATTCTTGCCTTATAGTTTCCTGAATTCAGCTAAGAATGTTATGTCTTCACTAGTATTTCTCTCTATTACACTCAATACTAGTGTTTCCTGCTAGGTTTTATAGCTACAGGAGAGATAATCAGAATCATTTGTTCTCACCCAGGGTTGTGAACAGTACCATTTTCCATATTTCTGCAATTAAAATTCACTATAAAGCTGTCTTTAACAATACAGAGGTTAAGATTTCTCCCATACTTCATTTTGTAAAAATAATTTAGTCACTTATCTGGGCCTTAAAATGTTAGTGAAATCTAAGAAGAAACTTGAGCTCTTCAAAATTAATTAGTAAGTCCAAAATTAATTAATAAGTTACATTAAGGGGGAAAAGGAATATGTTTTGCTTTAGTTCTCTATGTAAGTAATACTTATTTACCAGTCTTGAAGACAACTGGCACAAGGAAAAAGAAAAGCTCATTTTTCTAGTTTTTAACTATTCACATGGAGAAATAATATACGCAAAGAAAGTCTGATTCAGTGTTATTAGTTAGGTTTTTATACATACCAAGAACAAGGCCTGTTGCATACCGCATTTCAGCTGCAGACTTGGCCTGTTCATTAGCTGAAGAACTAATCTGTACCTGATTTCTGGCAAAGACAAAAAAAGAAAATGGAATGATCAAACTCAAACTCCTGCACAGTCTGTGGGAAACATGACAGATTCACTTACATCACCATGTGACACATTTATGACAAACAGTTTTCCTACAATCCAAAGAAATATCCCAAGCAAAAGAAGAAACTGCCTGGCAAAAAGGCACTTCTCACAATTCCCATTTGCCTGTGGCTTCTGAAGCCATCAGAAAAACTGACTCAGTTGAGCACTTCAACTCTGTTGACAGACTGAATGGTGCCAGTCAAGAGTTTATGTAAGGACTTTACAAGTGTTCTGCTTCTGCCTCACCCACTTAGATCACTTCAGGACGTGCAAAACCAAGACAAGAGGAAGAACAGGAATTTTAAAACTACTATCAAAACAGGAAAGTCATCAGTTGGAGAATAGGTGTTCTATTAATTCAAAAAGAAAACTGGCATGCAAGCTTCAACAGCCATTTTCAGAGGAAACATTTTTCTTGTTATACTATGTTCTCGCTGCGGGAAAAACTATCAGGCATGTCAGACAATGCTTTGGAATTTCAAGCCAACATTTTCCTCTCACCATGATTTTGCAGTGCAATTATCAGAAAAGTACACAGTACACCACACCTAGAATCTCCAGTTCCTGACACTGGCCGCACACGTGCTCTCTCCTTTAATTTGTCTTCATAATCTGCAGGTACATCTCTTACCATTCCATTCAGATAGGGCCTTAAAGAAATAAAAAATACTCAGCTATGCCTGCCTAGAAACAGCCAATCTGAAATGGAAGGTTCAGCAGTTTTGTGCAAATGGATCTGCTGCCTGAATGCACAATGGATAGCAGAACCAGTTTGAAAGTATCACACAAATTTTCTAGAAATAATTCACTTTGCTAGCACTGTCAGGACAGCCATTTGTCTGAAGTGTGAATTCCCAAGCCTGCTTTCCTGCAGCCTTTATCTAATGAGCCTGGTTAAGAGTTTTCAGAGCTAAAGGGCTTTTGACACTCACACGGCATTAATTGAAACAGATCTTGCTGCTCTTAATCCCCAGGAGACAACAAAGTCTTCAACAGGTTTTGGCACAAAGCTATTGGTTAAGTCTGGTGAAACAGCCAATTCAGATATGAAAAGCTTCTTTAATGACAATCCACACTTCACTACGCACCTGACAGAATTTAAAACAGTGAGGTGACTTTTGATCAAGACAAAAGACAGGCAACACTGTGAATACAAAAATTCAGGATCTAAAATTTGAGTCACCTACAAGAGAAGTGAAATCATATGACTGAAACATCAAGTAACTTCAAAGATGCCAAATATTGTATGGACACAAGGGAGCTGTTCCTGAAAAGATCTGGGGTAGTAGACTTTATAAGCTTTTCTCAACTTGCAAAATAACAACTCTTCAATGAGGACTTCAAGTTATTATGACAAAATAGGGCAAAAATAGGTATTCAATGAAAAATAAAGTACCCAATAAATGCTAACAAAGTTATATATTTTCCAGAGCTGGACAGAGCCATGGACTTCCTGCTAAGAAAACAAAAAAACCCCCCAAAAAACTAGGTAAACATGGGAAAAAACTTCATTCTTTTACATAAAAAGAACCACAGCTCTGCCTATCTCTAATTTAAATAAAAGTCAATAATCAAAGGCAAAAGGATGCAAGCAGATTATTAAACATTGATCTGGCATCTTAACAATCCACCAGAACAACATGAAAGAACAACATTTACCCTCGTGGTATAACATGATCTCCTTTCATGATCAAGATCATCTTTATGACAACAATCAATCTGCTCCTTACAAGGCTGGTCTTGTAAGACTGAAAGTCAGGAAATAGAAAGCCAAGTCCCCAGTGTAATGAAAGGATGCAGGAAGGAAGCAAAGAAACAAACATTGGGAATCAAGAGGCAACCCTTTTTGTAAAAAGCAGCCAGCTTAGCGCAGCAGGCCCAGACACATTGGCCCAATTCAATCAAGAAGCTGTTGTCTCCTGTTTACAGGACAGACGTGACAGCTGGGGATGGATTACAGCATTCCACTCCTAACAGCTAAAACATTTTGCAATTCTTCTCACTTCCCGGTCACCACTTCTGTTTGTTGAAATATGCCACAGACCTTATGCCTCCATCAAAACAGAAACCCTTCTGAAAAGTCCTGTTACGAACATCTGCCTCTCCAAACAAATAAACCCCATATAAAAACCTAAGAACTTTAGTAGAGCAAATAAAAATATGTCTCTTTTTGAACTTAGTTTCCATCATGAATCAAATGCGTTTGGGAAAAGTTGACTTTGCCTGAAATGTAGAAAAAAAATGCTAACTCTTCAGAAGCTGAGCTGTCACTAACTAAGAGATGTATCTCTCCTTGAACAGACTGAATGTACTTCATAGGAGGTTAAGTGGAGCTCCTTGCAAAGGAGAAAAAATTACCAGATTAAAAAACACATTCAATAAAGAAATACTGAAAATTCATTTTCAATAAAAACTCATTAGTAGAAAATACACACAAAAACCATAAACAATCTTATGTACAAAACTAAGTTGAGGTAATACAGGTGATGATCCAGCAGCTTCTTTTAAGAAGATGCACCAAGTCTACCAACAGCAAAGACAAGACTCTCTTCTCTATTCTCTTTTAAAAGAAAACTGGTGCTAAAGCAGTTTCAGAGGTCTCTCCAAATAACCCATGAATTGCCTGGTGATACATTAGTCACAGATATTTATATAACCACCATCCATGTTTTCTGGAATAACTAAAAACTAATATACTAATATTCAACATGATGTCTACTATTGGTTCAAACACCATACGTGTTGATATTTTATCTATATAATTCTGTATAAATTCTTTGAGAAATAAAGTAAACCCTCAAACATTATCAGATGGTTACTTTTACTTAAATATTAGACTCTGTGTCTAGCTGCATTAGACAGTGGCAAACAGGTATCAATAAAAAGAGGACACTCATCCTGAGTATCAACTGACTCAGTTTAATTCTCTGACAGAGAATTAAACATTGCTGTTAGTTGCAAAAATATTTTGGTTGTCTTTGCCAGACACCAAGTTCAGCTTCTAACATTTTTCTTTCTGAAAAGCTATAGGACAAGTCCACTCTATCCTAAAACCTCATTTGCTCATTTCTACCAATAATACACTACAGAATGGAATAGATTTTGAATTTTGCATTCTCTTCTCTGAATCTCAGCAGGAAACAGGCAATCTTGTTCCTCTCATCTATTTAACCACTGTTTCCATTTGCTAGTCTTTTTCAGAAACATTGTATGAATACACGCTTTTTAGAAGCACACCAGAACACACAGTCTGAAACTCTGTAATAACCCATTTATTAGAGTCTGCCTCTCCCAAATACTTCCAGACATTTCATTTTTTCCACAGACTTACTTCCTTTACAATTACTTTTTTTAAAGGCTGAGAAAGAATATCAAGAGCTATTTTTGGAGAAAAATTATTCTAACTCTCTTGGCATTTGAAACTGGAAAAGAAATATGAGTTCATTGAATTCAGAAAATGCTTTTACAGTGGAAGAGCATTTCCCCTCACCCCAGTTATTAATTTGCAGTACTATCCATAAAATTATCCCCATAAACAATGACTAAAAAGATCATTTAACCCATCCACCAGCAACTAACAACAAAACATAATAGTAATATTTAACACTGTTGAGAGTGGTACAATTTGCCTTTGTTTTTTGTAGAAGTGTTATTTCTAGAAAAAAAAAAGTGTTTATTTTGCCTTGCAAAGGAAGAACGCTGATGGTTCCTTCACTGAAGCAATTGCAGGAAAATAATTCTGGCAACAGGCTTAACACAAATAAAAATAATTACAACACTCATGTTCCCAAGACCTGGAAAGGGAACAAATTAACACTTGTAAAATAGAATTTGAAAATTTATTTACAATAAACTTTACTGCTTCATTTAGCTGTGTAAACAAATCCATTTCAAGTTTGGTACTGTTTCACTCCACAACCCATCTGGTTTTGGAAGCAACCAGTCCTTGCAATGGAATAATTAAAGGTGGCCAGAATGCCAAACCCTGAATGATTAAGACGGCTATACTTTTTTTTTTCTTTTAAATGGGTAAGCTAGAAGAGAAAGATTAACAATTTATGTCAAAGTAACCCAACTGATGTATCAGTTAACACATTAAAGACTATTTAATACTGAACAGTACATAATATCAGTTTTCCTCCTGAATGATTTATGTAAGACACCCTCTTTTGTTTGGTTTGGGCTTTTGCAAATGTTTATTCAACCTGTATAGTTATTACAGAGATTAGCACCTATTAAAACCATCAGGATTTGGTTCAACTATACAGATGTTTAAAGCCTGTCATTTAGCAAGACGTGGAGTAAAAAAGAGGATTTTTAAAAAATAGACTTTTACATTTTATACACGTAGTCACATGTATCAAAAATTGAAGCTCAAACCAGTTTTGGAATCTGAACTGAACTTGCGGTAACTACTGCAGACTAAGGAAACAGGTAACACTGGGCTCCCAGTGCAGGGGTTTGCTCTCAAATGTGTTTTCTGGCAAACCACTCTTCATAAAAATGAATTGTGGACCACTGCTTCTAGGGTAATTTCTCTAGTATCCTTGGTTTGCTATAATATATAAAATGCTTCTTAATATATGATGTATCATCTTAGGTACTGGTCCAATTTTTCAACACTTTTTCTTTAAATTATTGCAAAGGTCCTTTTTGTAAGTACAACAATTCTGCTTTCACATGGGAATCTTCTCTAATATTTAAAGAGAGTAAACCACGACTGCCAACAAGCACTACAGAAATAAAGGAGAAAATGGAATTAAGAATACCTTTCAGAATAAAAACCCCGGGGAGTTTTTCTGTCATAGGTGCTTTCACATCTAAATCTAGGGTCCATCTCTGCGTTTGTCTCAGAATCATAGTCCCCTCTGTAGTATCTTCTACCAAAATCACCATCTTCATCAAGTCTGTGATGCTTCCTAGTAGGAATTACAGATTGGCTAGCAAATCCACGATGTCTTCGACTGGGAACATCCAAATCTTCATCAAGTCTTTTATTTAACAGTTGATGTCTCAATTCAACCTCATCGTCTAACCTGTGGTACCTGTCTTCCTCCAGCCATCTTTTATTTAGCAGCTCTTCACAACCTTCTGTGGAAGTAAAGGCATCTTTCTTGGGAGGTTCTGTACCTGTATGACAGGGCTGGACTTCTCTATGTAGTTCTGGCTGGAGCCTGGTAACAGCAATAGGTGTTTTATTCCTGTGCATCTCATTCTGTTTAATGGAAAAATATTGAGAGTTGAATATAATCCAATTACATTGAGTAAAACCTCAGTTTTGTATTTCTTCAAATAAACCCTAATCAAGAAGAAAGGCAAGAGGTGAGCAAGGAAAATAATTCAAGAAGTACTTAAAACCTAGGGTTTTAATTTTTTTTCTTGAGGAAAAAAAAGTACTCTTGCTCTTATCTAATGCCTTTCAGAAGAATGGCTATCAATACTAGATAGGTCTTTTACGAACTCCAGTGTGACTTTCAGTTTTTTAGGTGCAAAGAATCAAAAAACCACTTCAAACTTTACTTCATCAAGAGACTAGATACCTTCATTCTATCCAGATTCAGGCAAGTCTGCAACACGTCTTACCTATGAGCACAACCTTTTAACCTGAGCATTTCTTAATCTATTCTCTGCTCCTCAGGAAATGCCATTATGAGAAAGGACAGTTAAGTAGATAAAGAACAACCCTATGACACTCTGGACTAGTGTTCGATACATAGTCCTAACAAATACCATGGTTTTGCATAAATCCTATAGTATTTCTGTGTACTAATCTTTTATCTAATCTTTCCTCAATGGAATAAAGAAAACAGTAACTCATAATTTACAAAGTTTAATGAAAAATAAATTAAGGATGTAAATGACACCAAACTGGGAAAAAGGATCAATACACTACAGGGTATGACTGCCACTCAGAAGGATCTTGACAAACTGGAGAAACATGCTGACAAAAAGCTCATGAAGATCAACAAAGGCAAAGGAAAAACTCTGCATCTGAGACAGAACAGTGCCATGCACCAGGACAGGCTGGGTACTGACCACCTAGAGAGCAGTTCTGCAGAAAAAGGCCAAGGTTAGCTGTGGGCAAGGAGCTGAACATGAGGCAGCAGAGCACTCTTGCAGTGATGACTGCTAACCACACCCTAGACTGCAGTATCTGTGCAGGTCAAGGAAAGTGACCCTTCTCCTCTGCTCAGTATTTATTCAGTGTTTAGGTTCTGGTGTAGCGTGTCCAGTCTCTGCCTGCCCTCCTCACAGATACTGATGAACTGGAGGAAGTGCAGAGGGTGGCTACTGAGATAGTTGAGGTACTTGAGCTCTTTAAGGAGAAGCTGACAGAGCTGGGTTTATTCAGCCTGAAAAACGATTAAGGAGGGTGTATATGGGGCAGGAGGAACTAATAATTGCAGTGCCTATGTAAAAGGTGGTTACAGAGACACCAGTATTCATGGTTTTCAAAGAACCAACAGTCACAAGTTACAGCAAAAGGAAATTCCAATGGGATACAGAGAGACAGAAGTTCAGATCAAGCTATTAAAGCAGTGGAATGGGTTGCCCAGAAGAACTGTGGATTCTCCACTCTTTCAAACCTCAACCAAATAAAGCCAGACCCACCTATTCTAAACTGTGAAGTTAACACTACTCTGAGCAGGATTTCTCCTGTGACTATCTAAACTGTTGGATCAAACTTTGGAAGTCACATGTAATTTGACACTCACTCAAAAGTTAAATATCCCTCAGAGATGGCATAACTTCAACAAATCCTGACCAGTTTTTTTTTCTGATTGTTCTGACAGCAAAATTGTTTCTACACCAGAATAATAAAAATACAACTTAAAGGTCCAATTGGATGACAAATAAAGCAAAAAGAAAAACCCTTGAGTCCCTAAATAGATTTCATTATCTAAGTCAGCTTAGGACACCTAAGTGCCCAAACATGTAGAAGAATTTTAGAGATTTACAGACTCAGTTGCACAAAAACAAGCTGCATTTTTGCCAATGTTTCCTAGGGATCACTACTGTGTAGTACTCCAAACCTTGAAGAAGGCAGTAAGAATGAGATATTGAATTCCAACATCTAAAGGAAGCCTGAATGCTGCCATATAGATGCCTTCACAGATTAAAATAGTTTTCAACTATATGACACTCCAATGCACTTCAAGGAAAAGATGTTTCTCATAAGAAAACAATCTTTCTAGAGACAGACATGAAACATTCTTCTACACAGAAATTACAAATAGAGGGGGGATTTGCACTTGCCAACTGCTGTAAGGAAGACAATAAACTTCCAGCTGTTTTGGGTACAAATACAAGGTCCTTCACAGAACAACCTAGCTCTCACACTACTGTACACTTTAAAATGTGCCTATTAAAAAGAAGTGGAAGGACTTCTTAAATCAAACTTTTACTAGATGAGAGTTCCAAATTATTACAGTCCATCACTAAACTGAGGCAAAAATATTTTAAAAAGGAAACTTACCTATTCTACACGAGATTTTAAAGTTTAAAAGATTTTACAGATCAATATATTGCTTCCAGATTACTAAAACAAAGAGTCTTACAACAATGCTAATCAGACCTAAAAATCCCATTGGCTGTTGCACTAGTTTTGGTTGGGACAAATTTCTTCATAGTAGCTTGTATGAGGCTATGTTTTAGATTTGTGATGAAAACAGTGTTGAAAACACAGGGATAATTTAATTCCTACTGAACAGCACTAACACAGTGTCAAGGGCTTTTCTGCTTCTTACACTGCCCCATCAGCAAGGAGGCTGCAGGTATAGGGGAAGTTGGGAGGTGACACAACCAGGACAGATGATCCCAACTGACCAAAGGGATATTCCACACTATAGGGGGTCATGCTCAACATATAAAGCTGGGCAAAGGAGAAGGAAGGGGGGACATTCAGACTGATAGTATTTGTCTTCCCAAGTCACCATTACATGTGATGGAGCCTGACTTTCCCGGAGATGGCTGAACACCTGCCTGCCCATGGGAAGTGGTAAATGAATTCCTTGTTTTGCTTTGCTTGTGTGAGAGCTTTGGCTTTACCTATTAAACTGTTGTTAACTCAACCTACACTTTTTCCCACTTTCACCCTTCTGGTTCTCTCCCCATCCAACAAAGGTGAGTGTGTCTCTGTTCCCAGCTGCTTATTGCCGTAAAAATCAAATGCCTCAGATCAGAACTGGACTTCAATTATGCATATGTCTAGTTCACTGTCAGCAGTAAAGACTTTTTGATTGTTATTCACAAATGTATTTCTGGATGAAAAAAAACCATATTCTGGATGGCTGCTACACTTGCTTGGCTTCTACATGGAAGAGGAAAAAAAGCTTCTACAAATAAAAGCTAAGGAACCCTACGTGAAGTTCAACATAGACAGCTTTCTTGGATACCACTTTTACCATCAAGAATAATCCAGGGATTTGCTTCAGACACACAGAAGAATGAAAGCATCCTTCTACCAGACAGGCATGACAGAAGCAGGAATCAAGAACTGCACTGTGTGAGTTGTAACCAGGACTTGCTTAGACGCATTAATAAAACATTGTGGCCTAATTGAACAACATTATTTGTGTATTTTGTCTTACTTTGTATGTCTGAGTCAATGATAAGACTGTAAAACTGTATTACCTCTCTGTTTTTCTTCCCTAATTTCCTTAGCCTTTCATTCCATTCTTCTTTTTCCCTGAGATATTGATTGTACTCCTTGTTTCTTTCAAGCCGTAATTTCTCCTAAAATAGGCATTGAAAAGGGCATCATAATTTTGCATTTTTAGTCGCTTTTAACTTCATAGAACTGCAGTACTAANCATTTTTTGTGATGTACAAATAAGGCTTGAATACTTTGAGGTTTTAGTTCATTTTCCCTTAGCATAGCATTTTCTCTTAATCTGAAATCTGTAAGCAGAAGTCAGCTTCTTGGGCATGAAGTCTAGTCCCCAGAGACACTACTGTGTATCAAGGTCCATCTTTAAAACTAGGTAGGTTTCCTCCTGCTGAGCTGTTACCAAAATTTACCAAAGCCTTGCTCCAACAATTAGGAATCACCTTCTAATTTCCCATCTGAATGTATTTACAGTTGATTTTCAAACATACAATTTCTTTCTTTGTGTTAAGGTTAGTTGTGACTTGCCCCACTCACAATTAAAACAGGATAACAAATACAATTGAAGATGTACAGCTTAGGGTATAACTTGAACTGTCAAATTCAAACGAGCAGTTAAACTGACCACTAAAAGTCAAAAGTGCAATGAATGCAAGGAAAACCAAGAAAAACAGGATCTGTGCTTGTTGTCCTAGCTGCTTTTGCAAGGTGATACATTTATAACCAGCTTTCTCAGGTCTAAAAATATACATGAATTGTACTTCAACAGCTTAATAACAGAATATGAAATACAAAAGTCTCCAGATAAACCAAATTCTAACTGGCATTATTTCTTGATATTAGTCCCTTATGTTTAGAGCATGGGGTATCTCTTATACGACCCGATTCCAACAATCATATAAAGGAAAAAGAGAATTATACTACAATATTATGAATCAAGCTCTTTTCCGCTGCAGCATTTTCCAATTAAAAAGTATTAAAAAATTCTGAACATTGCACATAAATTTACTTTCTCATGAACAAATTTCAAACAAAAATAATTTATACCTCAATCACCATGTAAATACCAAAGTACTAAAAGTTTTGTAGATTAGACTAATGCTCTCCAAAACAGTTTCATTTTTCATTTTTTTTCCCAAAGAAAAGGTTTTCTACAGGTTTTCTAACGGTGACAATATAAAACATGCAGACAGCCATGAAAGCTACCTGAGACACATTTTCCAAAGCTGAGAAACCAGCACTGTCTTTAACAGGTGGCAAAACACTCAGCAGAAAATTCAATATGCTATGTGACTGCACATTTGACCTAATAAAGGAAACCAAAATGCAAATGTTAACCTCTCATTATTCTGCCCAGAGGCCAACTGATTAACAGGGCACAGTGTGACATCTCCTGGCAGCTTTTAGGTTCTGCAAGAGCAACAAATAGATGGGAAAAAAGGATACAAGACACCTGTACAGAGCTGATATAAATCCATCAATGATAAGACATGCTTCCAGTACAAATACATCTTTAATTTCCACTGAATTAATCAAACATACTTTATATTTCACTGTTTCAGGACACACACTTGCAAGGGTTAATACAAGCTCACGAGAACCTGAAGCTAACATAAACTCAGTACAAGTACATGCTGCTCCTGAGGAGTCTTTCCCCCTTTCTGGGTGTTTCATTCTTGCTGCCTCCTCTTTACACTTATATAACTTGGAGTAGAGGGCTTTTTCATAAAAGCAATTTTCACTTTGAGTTCTCAACTGGCTCCTCCTACAGCCAAACCAAGAGCACAAGAGGGCAGAAAGTTTAAGTACAAGGGCAAGGCCAACCCATGCCACAGCAGAAGTCTTGCACCAGATTGCAGTGACAGCATAGCCGCAAACACAGATCAACAGTGCAACTTGAAGGCAACAAAGGTTAAAAACAAAATCAAAACCAAACCAAACTCCCAGGATTGCAAATGTCTGGTCCTCCTCCAGCAACACAGGTCATCTTTTTGTCTTGAATCTCTGCTGTGCTTTGACCAATCTTAACAACGACCCAGTCATGTTAGTCAGAAAAAACACTGACAAATTACTGATAAATTACAATGTTTCTGCTGATTCAACTTCATGGATCAATTTACAAGCAAACACAAGAAAGAAACTGGGACTATAAAGCCAACAGCATGAGGGCAGGAGATCAGATCAATACTGATTGGTGAACAAAAACCAAGCACAACCACTAGAGGTTTTGAACAGACCAAGTGCTCTAAATGTGTGGATCAGAGGTAGCAAACCACAAACTGGTATCAGTACAGAGTTATATCTATATAATAAAAACCAAATATCTAAAACTTAAGAATACAGGTAACCTAGGATTAAAAATGTAAAAAAAAAGATTGAAGGACCAGACTTTTCTAAAAATTATTACTAATTACTACCTCCAAAAACATTCAATTGTGTAAGAAAAAAAGAAAAAAACACAATCAAACAAAAACACTTAAGTGGAAATAATTTTTCCATAACACTTTCAACACCCAGGTACCTTTTCAAATTATATTCCATTTACTTAATTTTCTTCATATATTTACCTTGGCAGATCTTCGCTCATCAATAGGAAGAGATAATCCCTGAGTATATGGATCTACTTCACCAGTAGTCAGATAATTTTTCTACATAAAAAGAAATTTAAAACCATTCAATACATTTCAAAATTCCAAATCTTACTCACTAAAGAGCTGTTAGGAATTATATTTTCTGAAATTAATTTGAGCAATTTAATGAACTAAAGACTGAAGACAACCTTCACATTTTGAAAACGTAGGAAGTTCTTGAAACACATGAATGAAGTGAAGTCCAGGAATGCAGGAAGTAAACGTCTTTGTCAAGTTTTAAGCTTGAGTTTGAAAGTATTTTCACTTCTTCCATGCTACACTATTTCCAGTATTACATAAGTTAGTCTCTGTATTAAAAAAACCCTATTTTTATTCAAAGAAACCCCAGTCAGTTCTTCTGCAGCAAAAGCACAAGTGTCTGTACAAGCATACAAGGAGTTTTCCAAGACACTTCCTTACTTAAGATGAAAAATTGCTTTTTCTAACAGCAGAAAACATGTTTACCTCATATTTTAACAGACGGAATTAATGCTAACAGTAGCACACCTCTTTACCTCAACAGTGTTTTGCATACCAGCAGTGCCCAAATTTTTCAGGATAATGACCCAGCACGAAATTGTGTAATTCCTTATGGACTGTCAGTCACTTTCAGAACAGAATTTCACATCAAAACCAGTATCTTGTTGCTCCATACAGGTCCCTGGACTGCAGCTTGGGAACTGGGATGTGCAGCAAATCAAAGTACCTCCTCTTCAAACCACACACCAGTGCTGGAGCAGGTCTTTAGATTCCAGGTCTAGCAGATTTGTCATATATCACTCTTTCATTAAAAGAATCCCCGGGCCATTCTCAGTCAATCGTATGTTTTATAAATCTCATTATCTTTAACAAAAGATCATCTATTTGTGTGTCGTGGGCTGAAGAGGGGAATGGGTGAGATACAGTATTTCACTAGTATTGTTTCCTTTCGATATCTATGTTGCAATGTAGCCTAAAAGCTTAGAGGAATGTCAAGAGTAAGAGCTCTACCTGTTCCAGTACAAACCCACATCATTATAAATGCTATTTCAAACTAGACATTAAAAGATTTAATGTATTTAATAATCATGCAAATATTCAAGCACCAAGACAACTAGATTTATATGGAAAACCAAGTTATTTCTACTAGAAAAAGTAAATAAATTGTAATCCTCACTATTAATTAATTCTTTACATGCATGTTGAAGACATCTCTAGAGATTACCTCTGATCTTAAAAACGTATCTTCCAAGATCAGAATCTGATATGGAAGCATTTTTCTAGTTAAGCAAGACTAAGCAAGTCATTAACAAAAAAATTATCACTGTGAGAACTGCTAAAAGTTCCACCATCTCTTTAGGTGGGAAAGAAATTAGAGATTGTTATCTTAGTTCTTCATCAGTCCTTACCATCTTAATACAGCTAACATGTACTAGACCAAAACACAAACAAACAAAAAGCCTTGTAAACCTAAATATGTAAAACTGAAGTCCAGTTGAGAATAAAACACTACAAGTTAATGTAAAAATTATATTATTTGGGTACTTTGGTGATAATTATGAAACAGTAAGTTTTAACACAATATTTTAACTTTGAAAATAATCTGGAGTTTTAAATTAAACAAGAAAGAAAAATTATATAAGGATAATTTTGGTTAGAGGTTAAGAAGGCAAGTTTATTCTGCTGTTGCTATTGCTATTCAAGAATTCTAGTGCATGCTAATATAGACAATTTGTATCATACACATGTTATTCAAAGCCCCAGAAAAAAACCAGCAGATTGTGTTTCTACCACATTACCTCCTGGTCCTTTACTGAAGTTGCTCAATCTGAACAATTTGGATGGACAGCTAAATTTCAAGATTACAGATACGCGAAAGTATAAAAATGTTTTAAAAATTAAAATTAATTAAACAAAGCTTGCAAATATACTTGTTTGTATTCTTGCATTCTGGCCAATGGGTACTAAATAACTGACTCTACTGCTTCCCTAAGCACCACTGATGAGATTTCATAGAGACAGGGAAGAAAAAATCCCTGACTCTAGTTGTGATGATATATTGTAATATTTATATAGGTTAGTATTTTATTCCAGCTTTATAAAGTATGTATACCAAGAAAAAAAAGTATGTGAACTCTTCATATCTACATAACTGATAATCCTTGAAGCAAATGTCTACTAAAATAAAAACTACTGTAGAGCCAGCATTAGAAAGCAACAATGGAACTGCAAAGGAAAAAGGAAATCAGCAAGTGTTTTAAAAACTTACAAATGGAAAATAATATATATAAGTAATCATTTTGCACAAAGCAAGCAATGCTGTTAGTCACAACTAATCACTACAGCATGCATGAATGCACAAAGCACAAAAAAAATTAATGATTTTTTAAATTCAAGAGCATAAAGTTTTCAAACAAAGCAAAAAGCAACTAATTTGAAAGAAAAAAAAATAATATTGAAGGCACCCTACCTTTCTTTTTGCCTGTGAAATACCCTAAAAATCAGGGAAAAGATACTATTCAAAAGGAGTCTTTGAGTCAAAAATATTTGACTTAACAAAAAATACTTCCTTTCTTAAAGCAAATCCATTCATTCATTTTAAGAACTAAAGACACTGGTAAATAGTATTTTCATAAAACAGAAATTATTTGGTTCCTTATTTTTTTTCTGACTCATGAAGAGCAGCTACAGAATATTCCCAAGATGATGACATTTCATACATATCATTTCAATTTTAAATTTATTGTGACATTTAATAAATCATGTTAAGCAGAACATCAAAGGTTTTTCTTTCTAAAATTGAAAAGAATCTGTCAAATGGAGTCTCACTAAGTATAGGGATATTCTTACCCCAATTACTGACCACAGAATACATAAGTACTTCAGGAAGTAACAGCTTTTAAATTCTTAAGAAAAAAAGCTAAGGAATAAGCAAAAACAAATAAATAAAATATTCAGAATGAAGTGTACTAAGTCACATGGCAACGAGATCTGTAGAAGCCTAAAATACATAACCCTTCCTAGGTAATATTTTGAAATTACTTTCATTCAAGTCTTCAAAATCAGCCACTGCTCATAATGAATGCCTCCTTAAAAATTTTTCTACAGATATTAATTTTCATTCAATTAAATGAGAGAATAATTTTGAGACTCACTAAAGTCAAGCAACCAGACAAGCAGCTTTACCTGAGAAAGATATCGCCTGTAATCTTGTCGAAGTTCCTCTTTGAGTTTATGTTTCTTTCGTTCATATTCTTCTCCAAGAGGTAAACTCAAGCCATAGTCACCTGAAAGTTTAATGCCATTAAATACCATTATTTACTACTTTGCATCAACACAAAGCAAAATCTACATCTGGATTGTTATTAGACACAACCAATAAAAAAAAAAAATTAACTATGCAACCAGTAATTATACAACAGCTGAAAAAAACCCACCTTCTCTGTACGAGTGAAAAGCATAGAAAAATAGACTGGTATTTGGATATTAGTTTTCCTCTCATCCTTTGACTTTTTCTTCCCATTACAATAAAAAAGGCAACATAAGCTGAATTTATTTGAATATTTTATATATTTCTTTTGTCAACACATATTTCCAAAGAAATCTCCTTTGTCACGTGAGCTTCTAAATTATTCTGATATTTTAAGCTGTGTTTACCACACAATAGAAAACACACTTCCCAAACGAAAGCAACAAGCTATTTATTTAGCATGTGAAAAATTTGTTTGGTTCCTACACAAGAGGGAATCTGACCATATGATAAAAATAATAATAATTTTTCTTTCCACCTCAGTGTTTTTAATCATAGTAGACCCAAAACACATTAGTACTTTTCTGAGATTACTATCAGGTCTCATAACAGTTGCACTCTTAAAATATAAAGAAATATAATGCTATGCAAGCTGTTTAGTGTTCCCCAAATACATTTCAAAGTACTTTATAAGAAACATCCTCTATCCCAGAAGCCCATCTCTATAGTCACTTCCACCATCCTCCATAGAGAGTAGTGAATTCCACAAAATCACACAACTAGTGACAAAGATTACAACTCTGTGTGTGTGTGTATTATTATTATTTCATATTGTTTCTCTAAAAGCATTTCTACATCTTGTGATCTATGGAAAATTAGTAGCAAGTAGTAAGAGGGAAGAGAGGGATATTCAAGACTTACTCGTAGATCAGTCCCAATTTCTTGTAGGGTAGTTTGTTTGGCCTGGCTGAAGATACATTCTGACTCATCCTGTCCTCATGAGCCAGTGAAACAGTGTAACAGGGAAGTGGCAAACAGGAGTCAGCCTGATGTTCTACAGAACCAAAGCACCCAATACCTGATTAAGTATCTCCTATGCCATTCTAAAACAGCCTGCAGAGTTCAACTGCTAGCCAAAATCTGCATGGGGACTTGGCTCCAACTCTGCAAGTTACTTTTCTCCTAATTTTGCACATAAGGTGAGTTTCATTTAAAAAAATAATGTACCATTTCAAACTTCAGAGAAGGGGTTATAAAGTGGAATAGAATACAGAAGAAGAAATGGTTTGTTTCAGCTGCTTGCTCTTGCCTTTTATTTTATGCCTAAATACAGTTGAATTAATTGTAGAAAACCAAGAAAAATATCAAAAGCAACTAAAAAGTTGGAGGAAAGATTCATTCAGTAATTTCACAGATGCCACTGAAACTCAGTACCAAAAAAAAAAAAAAAAAGAGAGAAAAG
>VZTH01014825.1:0-19782 GCA_013397815.1 Aleadryas rufinucha | reverse complement strand
ACCCCCCGCCCCGCGCTTGGTTCCGCCGGCGGCCCGGTGCGGCGGTGCGGGGCCGGGGCCGGGGCCGGGAGAGGGAGTGAGGGCGATGGCGGCGGCGGGGAGCGGCGCCTCCGGGAGCGGGATGGCGCAGAAGACGTGGGAGCTGGCGAACAACATGCAGGAGGCGCAGAGCATCGACGAGATCTACAAGTACGACCGCAAGCAGCAGCAGGAGATCCTGGCGGCCAAGCCCTGGACCAAGGAGTGAGTGGGAGAGGGGGCGGCGGGCCGGCCGGGCGCGCGGGCGGGCGGTGAGGACCGGCCTGTTCTGATGGCTCTGCCTTCCCTTCCGCGGCCTCTGCGATGTTGCAGCCACCATTACTTCAAGTACTGCAAGATCTCTGCGCTGGCGCTGCTGAAGATGGTGATGCACGCCAGGTCCGGCGGCAACCTGGAGGTGATGGGGCTCATGCTGGGCAAGGTGGACGGGGAGACCATGATCATCATGGACAGCTTCGCCCTGCCCGTGGAGGGCACCGAGACCCGCGTCAACGCGCAGGCCGCCGCCTACGAGTACATGGCTGCCTACATCGAGAACGCCAAGCAGGTAAGGAGAAGTGGCAGGGGGTGTCTGACCGCCTCCGTGGAGATCCTGTGCCTCTCGTGAGCTACAGCAACATACTCGGAGGGTTGCAGGCTTCCCTCCTCCCCCAGCGATAAAGCGCCTGCCGGGTTGTCCTGTCTCTACTAAAACATGACAGTAAGAACTGTGTCAGCAGCAGGGAACCCAGGGCCCTGTAAACATTTTCACATACATATTTCCCTGACTTCCCATGACTCTGGTCATCAGAGGTTGGACACGATCTTGGAGGTCTTTTCCAACCTTAATGATTCCTTTGTAATGATTCTCCTTCCCTTTGTAAATTATTTGCATTGCTGAGGAAGTGTTTTTATGGCTGCAGCTGCTACCTGTGTGAGGGAGTGTGTTTCTAAAATAACTGATACTTGTTTCTGAAAACAGTATGCAAAATTAAATATATGTGTGCATTGGACATACTTAGTATTTGTAGATCAGGATTATGACATTAATTCTTACCTTCTTCTGAGGTCTTACTGTATAGTATGCTACTCTTTTCCATAACATTAAAAAAAACATATTTGTGAAGAAAGTGCCAATGAAAGAATAAGTAAGTTTCAGTGCAACCTAATTATTCATATTTATCATTTGGAAATTTAGATGAAGAGACTCACTTGTCTGTTTCCCATCTTTGTCACTTTTTATTCAGAGATCCATGTCATATTAAAGCTGACTATACAGTAAAGTTCTCGTGTGCAGAAGGATAACAGAAATACGACTCTGCTCTGTGGCTGATGTGGAAACCAGCACAGCACATCAGAGCACTTGCTGATGTGCTTCTTCCAATACAGGACAATCCTACACAACAAATAAGAGTTGAAATAACTTCAACTCTTCAAGCTCAAACAGTTTTGAGACCCAGTCGACCCTTTGATATTTAAACCAGCTAAAATTAAAAGTGGCTGTAACAGGAGTATTTGAGTTATTTTGGAGAGTTGTACTTATATTCACAGCCTTATATATAGTTGGAGATACTGAAATGGATGTGCATTAGGCTGAATCATAACATCAGCAAAGAGTAAACATAATGCAGAAATAGTTATGTTCTGGGAGTCTTTTTAATAATTCCTCCCTGTGAGAAAATTTAGAAATAATTAATTTAATCTCGTTTTTTTTATCTGAAAGCAGTGTCATGATGCTAATACTCTTGTTGCAAGAAGTAGGTAACTTGAAGAGATGTCTTTGCCTAGAGATAGTCATACTATCTTTAAATAAAGATATATTCATACAATCCCATTCTTAGGTAGAAATATTGAATTTCAAAACAGTAAGTATATAGCATAAAATTATAAACAGCTTATCTTATGTTTAAAACAGTCCAGGCTTCTGTAGCAGTTCTTATGTGATAGGAAATGGTTTTTTCCCATTGTTTATGTTGTTCAGTTTTGTCTGTAGTTGGTTTCACAATTTTGAAACTGAACTTGTGTGCGGATAAAATAACTCAGCTTTCCTGGTGCTCTGGTGGAGTTTTCATGCTGGTTGTTTCATATTTGATTTTGCCAAGCACTTGTTCCTGGAATAGCTCTTTTTATCGTTAGGTTACTAGTTAACATACCCCTCTATATAAATGCTTTATAGATGCTGACGTTCCAGTTACTTGATTCTCCATGGACAGGATCTGGTCTTAATGTAGCCAAATGTGTTATTTGGCTTTGAAAAATAACACATATTCTTTAGGGTTTTGTTGGTCTCTCTCATGGGAGTTGTAAAGAAAATACAAATATTATTCACCAGTTAAAAAATGAAGGAGGCAATTTGTGTGTTCTGTCTGATCATTACTGGAGCAGCCAGTAAACATTTCCTTAGAGAGGATTACAAAAATTAGATAGATTCAATAGGTGTTTATTCTCTTGGGGTTTTTTGGCTTTGCTCCTTTCTCTTCCAGTATTTTTAGAGATAGTCAGGTGTATTACTTGGAAACTCCTATTTTGAGGTTTTATCTGGTAACAAGTTGTCAAAAATTCATCTTTTGGCTTTTAAACCTGCCTGCAGGCAATAATTTCTGTCACTTCTGGTGTTTGAAAACATGCCTTTGAAGTTATTTTTTAAACCTACCACTAACCTAATAGTATATGCCTGTGAGATATATTATCATACTAAATAATTCATTCTCTACTGATGTTCCCTACATTATATGAGATTATATACACTAGTGTTATATCCCTAAGAAATTTCTCAGCCCTGCTGAGGAGCCCCAGCTCACCATCCAGCTGTGTGGAACTTTTTCTGTACTTCAAGTGTCACTGAAGAAGGAGCTCCAGGCTCCTTGAAGGCCTTTGTTCTGTGGCAGCAGCTGTAGCGGAGAATGCCAGTACTACACGTTGTACGGTTTCTAGGAAGAGTTTAGCACGAGTGGAAATTCCTGTTTATCCTGCCGCGCCTTGCAGTGTGCTGGAAGTGCCGCTGGAGGGCAGCCGGTGCTTTGGGAATGGTACTAAACGCTGGGGCTGTTTCCCTTCCCTGCTCTTCCTTAGGTCGGACGCCTGGAAAATGCCATCGGCTGGTACCACAGTCACCCCGGCTACGGCTGCTGGCTCTCGGGCATCGACGTCAGTACCCAGATGCTTAATCAGCAATTTCAGGAACCCTTCGTAGCAGTGGTTGTAAGTACTGGCTGATGGGTGATAACACTGCATAAATCATGTTGAGGGGGGGATACTTTTTGGATTTCTGTCTGTTAGGATTCTAGTAGTGTGTACTTTGTATGATGGAAGTGTTAGATCCACACTTCAAACTGGTGCCACTCCTTTTGCTTTGCTGGCCACATACTGGCCAAACCAGCAGTGTTGCTTGCCTAGACCATTTGCACTACATTGTTTCAGTTATGGTGTAGTTCTTAAGCATAAGGGGTTTTTAAGTATTTTGGAAAGAAGGAAAATTAGTTTGAAAAAATGATCCACTGAAGGCTGTTGATATTCCCATCTTTTTAGAGAGTCTCATACCAACAGAAAAAGTACTGCATATGACAGAACTAATACAATTTGCATGAATTACATTTCTGAAATAAAATTACTATAAACTTCAACCTGTAATAATTAATAAAATGTATGTAATGAGTATTACCTGTATTTCTACAGATTGATCCAACAAGAACAATATCTGCAGGAAAAGTAAATCTTGGAGCTTTTAGGACATATCCTAAGGTAAATAGTTAAAATTATGTCATGTGTGATCAATGAACTGTCTTTGAATAACTGTGGATTGGTTCTAAAGATTACTGCAGTGATTGTCTGAGTTTGGTCTGCTGTGCTGTGCTGAATGTCATTGTTCATTCCAAAGGAAGATGTGCCCATACACTGGTTACTGCACGCCTTTGGATATTGATTACATTTATAAAGGTTGACTTCTAGATTGGTTTTCATAAAGTTTTGGCAGTGTTAAATCAATTACACTGTCCAGATTGTGGAGCTGTCCCAAAATTATGTAGCTCCATATAGCCATTTTTTAATGGATATAGTTGTAGGTAGCATTCATCAGAATAGTTTTATGTTAGTTCTTCTCTGTTTATTTTTTAGACCTAAAACCAAATGTTAATAGCATGTTTAATATGTTGTAATTTGCTTTTCATTTTAGAAAAGGAAGGTTCAAAACTATCTAAACTTTTTCAAATAAATATTATGAATCTTCACAAACTAATGTACAAAAAAGTTAATTAAACAGTATGGGTTAGGCTTAAAACTAGAAAATCACATCAATATTGGAGATCTAGGTCTCCAAATGCATCCTCTCATGTATACTTCTGGCTGTGCTATTTAATTTCAATCCAATAAAGCTCAGGTATATCTTTTAAATACCCAGTTATTAGTGACTCATCAAGAATTTCAGGCAGCCATCCAGTAAAACAATTAGCAAAATTAATTGTTTAATAAAAATTAAATTTTGTACTTAACAAAAATGTTTGTGAGAAGTCCAGGCATTATTTTTGTGTTGACCAAAATAGGAGAGATCTTAGAACAGTTTGTGATTCAGGAGAATATTCATTTCTGTGGGCAAAACCGCTTCATAAATACTTGGAGAATTTTGAACAGGGAGAAGAATCCTGCACCTGGAAACCAAATCACATCTGGAAAATGCACAATAAAAGCATATTTTTAGGGACTTCTCACAGTGGACTGTGGGCAGTTCTTGCTTAGTCAGTAGCTGTGAGTGGCACCAGCTTGGCTAAACAAGTAACTGAAAGTTTTAGGTATCCCTAAGGCATATCCATGGATGTTTCTTCCCTCTTCTCATGTCTCCTATCTTCACTCAAAATTGCAAAGAATAGGTAGAGAAATACTGTCTAAGAAGAAGCTTGCCCTTTCTTTGATCTAAGAAATGATCTATCATAGCTTGGCATGTTACTCATGTGAAAAAACTCAGCTATGACCACTAGTTTGCTTTTGATAAACCTGCAAATGTAATGACTAGTACAGCTAGTACAGCCAAATGTAAACCTGAGATCCAAGAAAATTCCAAATTTCAGGCTACCAGAGGAAATGTCATTTTCTGTAGACAAAAATAAACCAGAATTGCATAAACTAGATTTTTTTTGGTGAAGTTTAGGCATTTTAAAAAGCCCCAGAATTCCTATGTCATCTTTGCCATTTGTTAAATTTTTAGGGCTATAAACCTCCAGATGAAGGTCCCTCTGAATACCAGACTATTCCACTCAATAAAATAGAAGACTTTGGTGTACATTGTAAACAGTAAGTTACATAAAAACTACTAACTTTATTAATTTTTGTATATTTAGGTTAGTGATTCAGTATGGAAAAGTGAATTTCTTGTAGCATTTCAAATCTTGAAGTTCACAGTTTCTTTAACACTTGTTTTTATGTAAAAAATGTTACTGGCATTTATCAGGAGATGTTTTAAGGGAGAACTGCTGCAAAGATAAAGAGGAACCTGGTTAAAAGCTTTAGCAGTTGATTTCTGAACACCTTTAAGCAGTGATGTCTTGTTAGGGCAGGGAGGAAAGGGTCAGATGTCGATTTATCAGCAGGGCTGGGGAGGCTGTAATCCCACTGCTCTTCTGAGTAGGGGCAAGTGCTGTGCAGCTCCTTTTCTTGCATTACTGGGAGTGTTATTTTGTAACGCCACTAAAGGCTGGCTTTCAAAATAGGTGTGGTAGAATGTAAGGTTGTTTGCCTGTTTGTAGCATTTACAGCTACCAAGCATTCCTCAAGAAATTAAAGGTGATAAATGCAAAACTGTAATAATCTCTAAGTTATTACAGTATTGAAGAATCAAAGCATGGAACAGGTTGTTATGAGAATAATTAAAAACCCCTTGCAGTCTCATTAAACAGAACACAGCAGTATGTGTGGGGATTATGTATTAAATCTATATATTAATTACTTATGGAAAATCATACAGATATTTGGAACTGGGAGTAACTTTAAGTGCTTTGAATTTTTGAAGATATTTGCCATTGATAAGGATTTTTTGAGTTGCATGTACTTTGGATGTGACAGTCAAGCAAGACAGATGAAAACTTATTTTGTTTGCATGTTTGTTTTTAAAGGTATTATGCTTTAGAAGTCTCGTACTTTAAATCATCTTTGGATCGTAAATTGCTTGAGCTTTTGTGGAACAAGTACTGGGTGAACACTCTCAGTTCTTCTAGTTTGCTTACTGTAAGTAGCATGGTTGTGTGCATTGATTCATTCATGAGTGCTGAAAGCCAGGCCCTCTGCTGTAAAATGCTTAATAGGACCCTGGTAGATATAGATCCCACATTAAGAATCTGTCAGATAAAACAAGAAAGAAAGGTTTTCCTAATCATAAATACTGAAATGTTCCTCATATCTGCTCTGTAAAAGTAGAAGGTGGGAATAACATGTTTAATTTTACTGAATTCTCTCTGTACACTTAGATTTTGTCTTAAATACTTTTTAGCCTTGTATCCCTGTAGAACACTGTAATGAATAATGCTGTTTAATAAGTAAATGCTTTTAAAAAAGTAAACAATGGAACTGTTAAAACAAGGTTACAACAGAAATACTGCAGGTAGACTTTCAGTGTAACAGCTGAGCATCAAAACCTTCCCTCTGCAGAAGCCAATTTTTTTTTTCTCTTGGTCAAAACCAACTGAATTTTACTCTTTTGTAACTTAGGGCACGAGGTTGAAAGTAATAAAAAGTACCCAATTCAGGCTTTAGGGATTGAGCATTTGTCAGATGTTCAGCTTCTGTTCCCTTAACCACCACTCATGTTCTCTATCACTTCAGTTGCAGATATAGATTAAAATATGCAGCACTACACTTTTAAAAACTTTTCTCAGATTTGGTTTATTTTGTGTATAAATGCTTGAATTTATAGCTTAAATTCAGTATGTTTGTTACCTTCTTTCTCCTAAGAATGCTGACTACACCACTGGCCAAGTCTTTGATTTGTCTGAAAAATTAGAACAGTCAGAAGCTCAGCTTGGAAGGGGCAGTTTCATGCTGGGTTTAGAGACTCATGACAAGAAATCAGAAGACAAACTTGCAAAAGCAACAAGAGACAGGTAAGATAACACATCCGTGTGTTCTTCCCTGTAAAAAGTATTATTTGGTTTTAAACTTTTATCATGCCTGTACTTGTAACCTGACAGGATTAGAGATAAGAAGGATTAGATTGTAAGATAGGAATGAGAGACTCCAGAACTCACTAGTTATTTTAGTTATTTTTGAAAGTTAAAGAAAATCTTGCCTCTATTAACCTACAATGAATTTTTAGTTTGTTTAGGTTTGGAATAAATTCAGCTCTAGTTCATTAAACAAAAATTTGCTGTACAATTCCATCAGTATCTGGCAAACAAAAAAAAATGTTTTCTGTCAAATGCAAAATTGTAACTTTGCTAGAAATAAGCACATTTATGTGGTTAATCAGGTTAAAATTAAGAGTAAATAAAATTATGGTATAGAACATGATTTTAAGAACTAGTGTTAACAGTCCAGTAAGTTTAGTTTACACTTGTCTAATACTTTAACTAACTTAAAAATTATTAACTCCTTTTTTTCATAGTTCTTAATTAATGTATCTTTTTTTTCAGAAATAAGAAGAGGTTGGGGTTTTGTTGTTGTTTTTTGTTTTTGGGAAGTAGCTCACAGATATTCTGGCCTTTATATTTAGCTGCCCTGCCTGACAGCAAATAGTTGCTATTGTAAATTAATAAACTTCTTATCACTAGGTCTACAAAATTACTTCAAGGAAGTTGTAATGTTTTCCCTCAGTTTTCCTTACGTTTATTGGTGATCAGCTCTGTTAATTTTGTGCTTTGAAGTACACAAGTTGCTTCTCAGTAATACGTCTCTTTCCTAATAGTATTAAGAATATGTGTGCTTAGACTATACCATATTAGAGTCACCGTTTTTCCAAGTAAAATCATTTAACAGAGGGTAATAGTATCCATCAGGTCATACAGCTGGGTTGTTCAAAGACATTGTATTTGGCAAATTTCAGACTTTGAAAACCAAAACCACTTACAGAAACCACTGTATATGCTGGTACAAACTCAGGTCCATCTGTGAAGAAGGCAGGACTCACCTGGACGCACCTTAGGAGTGTCCTGAGTGAGATGTAGTAATTCCATTTAATAAGGAACAATTCTGTAGAATCCCTTGGAACAGAGTGCAAAAATTGAACAAAATCTGGGATGTTTGCATTTGTGTGTTTTCAGATTTTGAGGCTTTCTGTCTCTCTTCCCCATCACTTTATCTTGGTAATAGAACAGTTTCCTGGTATTCTCTCCCCCTGACACATCTCCATGTTAGCATTAGGTGCCATAGTACACAGTTTACTAAGGAACTGATTTTTGAGATACCAGAGGAGTGGTGACTTATGTAGATAAAAAAAAATCAAGAGACAAAAAGGAGCTCTTGTGTGAACAGAAATAACTTTATTTACATCTTGCTCACTGTGACTCAGTGAACACAAGCTTTGCCTTAATAAAGAGAGGAGTCAGCCTGTGTTGGACAAGTCTTTGTTCCCCAGTAAGCAGTGGGGGGTACCTGCAAATGTAATATGGACATTGCTAAACAGAATCAGGGCTGCTCTTGTGCTGGTGTCTTCTGTGTGTTTGTTTCCTTCTTATGGAAAATTAACAGCTCTTACAAGTTTTCTAAAAATATGATCGAGTTGAAGGCAGGTTGACTTTATAAAAATTAATACTCATTTAGCCTATTTCAATTGCAGAATACATTTGCAGTGGAGTTAATACTGTTGCTAGGTCATCGCAGCCAGGTTAAGTGATACCTCCCAGTTCCTGTAAGGCAACAGAATAGCAGTGCTTTAAAGACATGAGAAGGATGGAGTTGCTGACAAGTTTGCAGTGATTTTGATCTCTGTTTGGAGTCCCATAATACTGCCCACATTTTATTTTCCCCTTACTCTCACATGCTTACAGTCATTCTAAGAAATAGCACCTTCTCTGATCATCCTACGATAATATTTCTTGCAGCAGTTCTAGGTATTTTTCTTTCCTGTTTTTTTTAGTCTTCATCAGTAGTTAGTTTGTAACTTATAAGGGATTGGAAGGGATTGTTTTTGTCAAGAATTCTGCTTTCCTGTGCAACAAAAGCTACCATAGCTCCCAAAATAACACTTCTACACATGCATGTTTTTCTTCAATTAGGGATCTTGCCTAAGAGAAAAGACAATAGAAGACCTATGCAGACGTAGGACAATTAATTTAGTGTCACCTAAATTACTTTGAAGAAATAAGGTTGCAAAGTTTACTAAAGGATTGTTAGACATACCCGTTTTGGGAAAACAGAGCTGTAAAGCATTAGCATAAAGGTGCTTATGGTGGGCTGTATGATAACTTCTGTTACTGTCCATGCACATCTCTAAGCCATTTCTGACGGGACATATGCATTAGCCAAATTGTGCTCCAAGTCAGCTTCCTTTCCCTAGGATTCCTTTATCTGTCTGGTAGTAATTTGTCCCTATTCTCCATCCCTTCAGTCCTGATTCATCTTTTGTATTTGTATATTCTGTTTTTATTTGTTAGTTTGATGCTACATTGCCCTAAGGCAGATATTGGGGAAAACTTGGATCAATAAGAATCCACTCAGCTATTCAGGGGTTTTGCACATTACATATTTTGACCAATAACTGATTTATTCTATAAATTCTTCCTTTAATGTTCCCTGTAAAGTTTCTCAGGGGAACCATGATTACTGTGCACTACATCCTGGGCCTGGGCAAAGGAGGTAAGGTGGAGAACAGTGAGAGCCTGCAGGTATTGCTAACACTAGCTGATAGCTCCGTTCCCCTAAGGATTTTTTTTTTTAATTTTTTGGTTCAGATGACCACAGAGCCCACTTGGTATTGTTAATGTAAGATGTCCTAAATTGCAAGACAAAGAAGTTTTCTGGAACTGGTCTTTGTGTGTACAGTCAGTTTGCTTTTTAAGTAACAAAAAGGTATTGGCAACAATGACTAAATTGCTGTGTGTGACTGTTCCTTTCTGGACAGTTTTTAAGATTCATGGGGTTATGGGCACCCTGAACTTCCAAAACAGCTGGATATCTTCAAGGAAAATGACAGTTCAGTTCAGTTTTTGTCCAACATTGAATTTATGCTTGTTTTTCAGCTGCAAGACCACCATAGAAGCTATACATGGATTGATGTCTCAGGTTATTAAGGATAAACTTTTCAATCAAATTAATATAGCTTGAAGTGCATCACCAGCTGATACAGATCTCCAAAGCAGAAAATATCATAGTTTCTTTTGCTTGGACTTGTTCAGTTTGGGAAATGAAGCTGAAGTGGAAAATTATTCATTTAATTTGTAGTACTTTAATATTTCCCACCTGTCTGACCAGTTTTAAAGAACAAAATGTTCCAAAATGGAGTGCAACTTTTTGTTCTTTATCATAAAACCAGTTTGCAGAATTGTTCCAAAGGAAAATAAATGTGACTTACTGGATTTTGCTCCTAGATATTTATCTCCATTATCCAACTGCAATAAAAGAATTTTGAAAGTAAATGCGTGTTTTGGGCCTTGATATTTTTGGCAAACGTTTATCTTCTCTTACTTTTTTTCTTATTGTTCTGTAGAAAAGTTCTGTCTACTCAGTTAGATTAGATAGGTAACCTATGCAGTATAAGAAGTTTGTTTCTCAGATTTTAGTATCTGTGCTTAATTTTAAGAATTGAAATCCCACTCATTTCTCTTTTAACAGGTTATTAAATCTAATGGAGCCTTTCCTGATTTAGGTTTACTGGTCCAGCCAGAAATGATTTCTTTTCACAGTAATGAAACATTTATGCATGGTACAACAGTATTTTGCTTATAGCTTCATTCTCACGATGGACATTTTGTATTTCTACATAATCAACTATTGACCAGTTCTGCAGTGAAACTCATAATATGGTTATATACCATTATTTTTCTCCTACTCACCTTCTATTGCTTCTCATAGTCCCTTGTTGCATACAAAGGAACAAAATGAAAAATTACCTTTGAAATACGCATTAGGCTAATTTCAGGCCACAGATACTAAATGCATTAATCATAATTTCTGGCTTACAACATGGTGCTGCTGCAGGGCTGATCTAAGTTTGTTTTGGAGGCTTTCGTACTGCATTTCAATAATACAAGATGTTTGGATTCCTTTTAAGTTTTCGTCCTTAATCCTGAGTTTCCTGGGGGTTTTGGACTGTTTACTTTTGGGATAATTTATGCTTTATACAATATGCCATTATGCTTTATACCTTAAGTAACTGATACTCCTTTTCAACCTTAGCTCTACCTTGATGTGGGTTTTGTTTTTGTTTTGGTCTGGAAATTTTAATAGCTATTACTCATTTAGGCCTTTTCATCCCAACAGATTCCAGTGCATTTGAAGTTAAGATGCAAGTTATACAATGAAAATTTTAATTCAGCAGGGAAATGCAGATACCCTGAAGCAGAAGTTCATCAAGAGTTTTAAAGCAGCAGCATCAAACTCTATAGGAAAAATACGTTTAATTGTAGCTAGTAAATTTGAGATAATTATCAGATAAGGAGTTTGATAGCAGAACAGTTTCATTCTTCTTTCAGCATGATAGTGGTGGTGGGGAGGAGTCAGGAGAAGAAAGCTGTGGTATTTTAATAGTCGAAGCTATTTATTTTCTTGGAAATTGCACGAGTAGACTTCTGTACAAACAAGCACAGTACGTAAGTACACAGCAGTTTCTTTTAAGTTCAAGGAAGACACAGCAAGTGTACCTGGCCAGTAACTCTTCTTACTTAATTTTCTTCCACAGCTGTTTGAGACTTTTAAATTTAGCATACAGCCATCGTCCCAGTCAAAATGCGTTCATGCAAAGAAGTACCCTGGTTTTGTGAGATAGGTTATATTTCCTAATAGGTATTTCCGTTGCTACTTCGTAGAATTCTCTTTGCATAACATGATCCAAAAGTTGTGCACATCTTGTATCTGCCTAAAAGATAAAGTAACAGTTTATTCGCATATTAGTCTATGACTATTTAAACTGTCCTTGTTTGTGATAGCAGTGAACTGAATGTTTTTGCATGTAGGCTCACACCCAATGTTTTGTAGTCACAGATGGCTTAATTTAAAATACCAGGTTGTTTTATAAACTATAGCAATACGAATGCTGATGTTTTAATGCTCATGTGAAGAGTTGTCCATTGAGTTATGTGTCTTGTTACTTGCTGAGCCCACGGTGTTATAAGTCAATTTAAAATTATACATGTAATGGGGCTGTACCTGTGGCCTGCATAGGACCCTTTCTGCAGTGTTCAGGAACCAGAATAACAGGGCCTTTGTCTCCGATCATGATCAGCCATTTTTAATGCTAGCGTTACTCGAAATTCTGAGATCAGAATTCCATGCATTGAAGATCATTACCACAAAGGAGTCATCTTCATCTGCGCACACAAACCCTGAGCAATGGAGAATCATTAACAGATCGATGCCTTAATTCTACCACTCAGTTGTGAGACTTCAAAAATATTAGTAATAAGGGGATTCTCGAGCACAATACATGTTGTGTACCAACAAATACATCAATTTATTCTTCCCCATTTGCACCCACTTTTTAATTAGAAATTAGTTTATGCAAATGAGTGCCACATATCAGGTAGCTGACAGCTGAAGTAATGCAGTATTAAAGCACATACAAATGGTAAGATTTTTTTGAGACAATCATGCATTCCAAAATACTGAGTGCCTTTTACATTTCAATAAATAAAAATCTTAATGAACACAAATAATTTCTTCATCTAACACTATTTGTCAACATATTAAAATTACAGAATGCTGAAAATGCTGAATTGTGTTTGAACTTCTTCCCTATCCTGTTCTGTTTTTCTTTTTTGAAGCATACTTGCATGCTCACCTTTCTTGTGTATGCAAATTGCAGTTTTAAATAATTTATACATACCAATATCACCGAAATCCAAAGACATACTTGCATAATTGTGACAATCAAATACGAAGGAGTAAGGTGTAATTCCTGATAGAGTACTGGTTTGCCTTATTGTGAGTGGGCTCAAAGAAGAGCTATTCAGATTTATTGTGTGATTACCAGGACAAAGATGCTTCATTATCCTATCAGACCTGCTTCTCCTTTGAAGTTCCCTTCAAATGTTTGGTAAGGAATGGAGTGACAGCTCCTGTAAATTCATTTTATGGCCTGAAGATTGTATGGTTGGGCTTCTCTTGCAACACAAACAAGAAAAAAAGACATCATGTTTCTTGCATATTTCATTTTTAAATTCACTGCATGGAGTAATGCAGCTGTGAGAGACTGGCTTCTATTTCTGTTTCCCTGTTGTCCTGTCCTCCAGCCTACATAAAATGCAAGTAGGCTGGAGAAGGTGAGGGGTTCTGGGAAATGCCCTGCTGATGGACCCTCTCTAAAGGCAGCTGTAGGAGTGCTGCTGAGGGAGAGCACCTGAACCTGGCCATGTTTTTACCTGTTTTGAATGGATCTAGCAGCTTTCTAGAGTATTTCTAGTTCTAATAGCATGGCAGGGGGAGGTTTACAATTTTGTTTGCTTTACCCTCCACCTTTATGTTTATTAGCTTTCATCATATCATCACCTCAGCCTTCTCTCTCAATTGGGAAGTTTCAGCTCTCATGCTGTTATAAAGCTGCCACTTTACCCGCTTGATAATTTCAGTTGCCTTCCATACATCCCTCATCCTACTTTGGCCTTGATACAGACCCCAGACCTGCACTGTACTCAAGGTTTGGATGCACCAAAGTTTTAGAGAGAGGCAAAATAGTTCCCCCTCATTCCCTTGTCTCCCTTGTAAAAAGCTAATTAGGTGACCAGGCTAGTAGGGTAAATTCTTTTCTAAATATGTCTGCATCCAGCAGCTCCCATTTGTACCCTGAAGCACACAGATTTGCAAAACCTCAGCACTTAAAGGGGAGGGAAAAGAGGGAAAAGGGGAGTTAGTAAATGTTAAGTGTTTGCCTAGATCTCTTACATTAGATATCTACTGGAGACTGAGCCTTTCTGAAGGATTATGCTAAATGGGAATTTAAAATAGTAAGGTCAGTACACTGAAGAAAGACAAATTTTAGAAAATGTTTCAGTCCCAAAAACTCTGGCACCATTAGCCAAAGGTATCTGGGTTTTGTCACAAACTCTGTAATCTTTACTCTTACAAGCAGCCTCACTGAAGTCAAGAAATATTTTTGCTTCAGAAAAAGCTAATAAAAAGGCTGACCTTAAGCTTTTGCTTTTGAGCAGCATCACAAGTTCTTCAGTTGTTCCTTACCTCACATTCATGCCAGGTCAGAAGAAATATTTCTTGAGCTTTTCATAAATTACCTTTGATTCTAGTACCGGAATAACAGGCAACTGTGACCTGGTTACAAGAGCTCTGTTCACCGTCTATCTTTGGTATTCCTTGAAAAACTCACCCCAAAAAGTCCCTGTTCAGACCCTATTTCACAAGGGACTCTTCTCATTTTCCATGCTTTTGGTGGCAGTGTGTGCACATGCGCTCCGATTAAATAGAATGAGCTCTTTTAAACTTGGTATTTAGTAAATGAAGCATAATGTTCTTGCATTTCTATCACTTATACCTTTATAAAGTTTTGACTGCAGCTGGTTTTGGATATTTTGATTTTACCTTAACTTGTCCAGTGTTTCATGAAACTTCAGTATGGCAGATACAGTTGCTTTAGAAAGTATAAGGTTGCTGTGAACTCGGGTGCAGGATAACAGCATAGTACATTGCCCCAAGACAATGCAGTGTTTCTACAGTAGTCCTCCATTTATTAGGAACTGTAATGCCAGTTGATTATTTAATGTTGATTATGAAAAATGGAAGAATCCAAGCTGTAAAGCTAATTGCTGACGTTACTATTCTGTTTATAAGGTTAAAAATACTGTAAATATGATTAAACATTACTCATCTTACTTATTTTCTCCCTTTTGTTAAATTTTGGATTTTTCTTTTTAATTTTAGGTCAGTGTTTGTAAGTAAGCTTGGTGTGTTACTTTCTCTTTGATAAATATGCTATTTATTTGATCTATTTTTGTGGCTGTGCCCCAAAAATTGGACTCTCATTATACCACTAAAATTTCTTCACTGAGAGGGGTCAAGCTCTGGAACAGGCCTCCCAGAGAAGTGGTTGAGTCACTATCATTGGAGGTATTTAAAAGACGTGTCTATGTGGCACTTAGAGACATGGTTTAGTAGTGGACTTGGCAATGCTAAGGCAGTGGTTGGACTTGATCTTTCCAACCTTAACAATACTATGGTTCTATTATATTTAAAGTATTTATTGAAATCCCAATATAAAGTATTTTGTATATCATACCGTAAACTAGGTTAAGATAAAATGATAACAACAAATACTTTAAAAAGTAAAAAACCAGAAAAAAATTAAATACTACAGAGCTAAGCTAGCATCATTTTAGGGTGCAAGTCTCTAAGAGATGAAAATTATTAAAATATGGGGTGATAAAATAAAAGATTAATTGCATGCACATAGAACTTTTTTCATGTGTCAACTCTTGAAGAGCTGACATCAGAGAGTAACCAGTTAGTTGAAGGGTTTTTCTGGAGTTAAAAACAATTATGCTAAACCTTCAAGGAATTAATGAAGTATCTTGTTCCTCAGGGTGTATTTTTATGAGCTGTAGTTTTACTTTTCAGAGCCTCAGAATAATATCCACAAGGAAATATGTAATTTAGGAAAGTTAATTTTGACCCTCAGATGAAACCTCTAACATATGAAATATTTGCTGTGACGTTTGGTTTGTTTTTAATTATGAAAAATTGCTTCATACAGGGCTGTCTGAAAACTACAGTATTCTGGGAAGTAGCATGGTCCAGTGGATAGGTCACAGGACTGCATCTCAGGAGAATGGGGTTTTCTTCCTGGCTTTTCAAAAACCAGGAGTGCATAAACTTTAGCAAGGCATTTTTACCAGAGCTAGTGTCTGTTTCCCTCTATGAAATAAGAAGATTGATCATTAGTCTTTTAAAAATACAGATGATTAAGCACATGTAAGTCTTATTGGGTTTATGCACTAAAGGTCATCACTACATCTCTAGCTTGTCAGACATTACCACCTTAAATAACAATTAGTAATATTGCTGTTAGCAAAGAATGTTTACTCTGTTTTGCATAGTTTGTCTCTTTAGATCATCACAGATAGGAAATGGCTAAGCCCTTTGAGGGGATTATAAATGTATTGTTTTCAGAACTCTTCATTTTCAACAGAAACATGTATTCAACTCCTATGTAAATTTGTCCGTCATTTCCTGTGTGAATTTCTGTTTGCTCCAGCCCAGATTACCTTAGGGCTTATGTGCAACTGCAGTGGCATTACTTTATTATAAAAGGAAATTAATTTATGTGCCTACATCTAATGGCATGCAATCTTTAGTAATTACAACCATCTGAACTTTCTTCTCCAGATGAAGACAAGCTGCATGCAAATCACTAGAAGTTAGAATTACGCTTATATTTTAAATCTGTTTCTAAGGGAGGTATTTTCAGTCTGAGTTCTACAAAGCTGGAGATCTAACTAGAGAAAATGGCAGATACTGTTTCAACTTAAACAAGATGTATGTATTCTGTATGGTGATACAAACTCCAAACTACCTCCTCTTTATTCCAAATTTGTGTGGAAGTTCTTCCTTTTCCACTTTAAAAATTCTTCTTAGGACATCTAGGTAAAACTCTGAGAGTAGCAAAAAGGGTTTAACAGAAATATTTATGTGAATTATCAGCTGGGGACAAATAACATGTAAATAACATCTTACACCTATTTAAGAATAAAGAATGACTGTGTGAGTACTCAGAAATCTATACAATGTTTGACAAAATAATGCTGAGATACCAGTACATCTTTGGACTGCTTCTGAACCATAGCAGCATATCATAATTTTTACTTTCTATTCTTAATTAATCTGTCAAACTTCATTACAAGGTTTGCCAAGCTGTTATTTCCTCTATGGTGAAAACTTACTGTTTTGATTTATTTCTCATCACTCATGTTTGGAGACAGGATTTTGCATTTCCCAAATCTACACTGTCATCTCTGCTGGAGGTAAGATACAATGTTCATTAAAAAACAAACAAACAAAAAACCCTACTATAAAAATAAAAAGTTTGTCCTAACAAACAAATAGTTTTCTAATAACTTCACCTTTTTTTCCAGGCTTCAACAGATTTTAATCTGCTACAGATCTGGGATGTCACTTCATTGTCTTTGTTGACTGAGGTGCTCCAATCCCAGTTGTTTAAGTGTTCTGATCATGCAAGTGTGTAGCGCAGATGATTTGAAGAGGTCCATCCATCTCAGTGTGATGAAATTAGCTGTAGTAGTACGTTGCATAAATAGAAGCAGCTCTCTAAAGCTTCAACTTACTTGTTTTAAGTTAGGAGTTTTGCTTGCCCCAGCCTGCATACTGGTTGGGCTGCGCAAAACAGACTTGAGAAACTTAAGAACTTGTGAGGTTATATGTCGCTGTCAGGGTGGCCACGACACATACGAACCTACTAACAGTTTCAGGCAAAAAGCCGTTTATTAAACAATAGCAACCTCTTTTATGCACTTCTGTATGTTATTATTCGTGTTACATATTCATTGGCTGCTAAATTACAATAAGTTAATTGGCTCTATTAACTACAATATACTACCATAGGCTACCTATAGTGTAAGCATAAAGGCGTTCAGAAAAATAACAGGTGCTGGTTTTCTCTTTCTATTGTTTAGATTTCTTGCCTCTGTTGATACTGTATTTTCAAGGGTAGAAGCTAATTGTTTTTCTTTTTACAGGCTTTTCTCACAGTCCTTCTCCAGCTGAAGTAACAGGCCTAAGCCATGATTTTACAAAGGCAAAAAGGCCTTCATTTGATAACGTTTTACCTAAATGCCACAGTTATAGTAGTTGTAACCAGGCAATCGTGGTTTAACAGGATAAAAACTTTTATTTTATTCGAAGTCCTAGAAGGACCAAATGAAAAAAATACAGATAATAACTTTAGACTGAACTTGCTCTATAGAAAGGCATTCTCTTTAAAGGTAGCTGAACTTTGTTTTGTTGTTCTGTTTTGGGTTTTTTTAATTATAGTAATTTCAAGGAATTTGTTTACTCCTCATAAACATTAAAATGTTTCATTTATCTCTGAAATCCTTTGGTGAAGTTGTCCAGCTGTGAAGAGCACCAGGTTTTGCTTCTAATACGAAAAAAGGTGTGAAGATCTCGTCTGTGCCACTACAGAAAATGAGCCAAAGAAGTGAACTGTGGCCTCTGTCAATACTGTATGTTCTTTTGAAAGCAATGCTTCTCTACTAAAGATTTTTTTTCTTCTAACATGGTTTGTTAGCTTTCTAAAAGGAGATCTAAGGATGCAAATTAAGCTTGCAGAAGGAAGGCAACATGAAATGTAGACTTTTCTCCTGTTCTGAACTTACAGCAAACCTTTGCAGAGGGTTCAGTATTGTTGCTAAATAAATGTAGAACCACTGCAATATGCATGGAAAACAGGGAAAGCAGGGTGATGTGTATGTGTTCTTGGCATTAGGAAAAAGATATTGTGGTCAATGACATCTTTCATTGTAAGTAAAACAAGAAAGTAACCTATCCCCTGTAATGAAATTTAAATAATTTCAAGCCAAAAGAGTATAAAATCCCACTCCTTCCTCCCCACATTTCTTAGGATGTGGGAAAAAAATGTTATGTGTTCTTGTTGATATGAGAAGGGAGTTTGAGATGGTGGCTCCAGGTCTGCAGACAATAGTGTTCAAACACATAAAGTGTGCATAGGAGGATGATAACACTGCTAATCCTCCATTTTTATAGGTACTTGTATCATTTTGTCACGTAGAGGTCTCAATTTGATGATTCCTAACATCTGTTGATCCAAAATGAATTTGTACTCAGTACAAATTTAGAAGCCAAAGTCTTGAGCACCAATAATCAACTTCCTGTTTTATGGTAGATGTTTTTGTCTAAAAATAGTGTGCTAGCTAAGGAATAAAAGATGCAGCACCCAAACATTCATGAAACACGACTTTCTTCCATTTATTATTGTAAGGGCTGAATGGGCTTTACATAGCCATAGATACTGGTATTGGGACTAGTCAGTTTAACATCTTTGTTGGTGACCTGGACCGTAGGATCGAGTGTACCCTCAGCAAGTTTACTGAGGACACCAAGCTGTGTGGTGTGGTCAACATACTGGACAGGAGAGATACCATCCAGAGGGACCTTGACAGGCTTGAGAGGCGGGCCCATGCAAACTTCCTGAAGTTCAATAAGGCTAAGTGCAAGGTCCTGCACCCAGGTCAGGGCAATCCCAAACACAAGTATGGGCTGGGCTGAGAAAGGACAAGAAGCCTCACATGTCTCAGCAGTGTGCACTCACAGCCCAGAAAGCCCAACTGTGTCCTGGGCTGCGTCAAAATAAGCATGGCCAGCGGGTCGAGGGAGGTGATTCTTCCCCTCTACTCCACTCTCGTGAGATCCCCACCTGGAGTACTTGTGTCCAGGTCTGGGGCCCCTAACACAAGAAAGGCATGGACCTGTTAGAATGAGTCCACAGGAGGGCCACTAAGTTGATTACAGGGCTGGAGCACGTCTCCTATGAAGTCAGGCTGAGAGAGGTGGGGTTGTTCAGCCTAGAGAGGCTCCAGGGAGACCTTGCAGCAGCCTCTCACTACCTAAGCAGGCCTACAAGAAGAACGGAGATGGACTTTTTACAAGGGC
>VZTH01014824.1:3708-15513 GCA_013397815.1 Aleadryas rufinucha | reverse complement strand
CGCCTCTCCAGCTCCTGCCGCCGCCTCTCCCCCCTCCCCGCCCCGTGCGCCCATCGGATCTGGTATTAAATAAAAAGCTCGATTTAAACAGTTTAAAGTCCTTAAAACGCCGTGGTGGTGGGGTGGAGGAGGGGGGGCCGCCTGGCGAGCTCCCGGGCTAGGAGAAGATGTGGATGGCTTGGGTGGCGGGCACGTGGCACGCGGGGCACTGCGGCTGCGCCCGGCCGCAGATGCGCAGGGCACACTCCATGCAGAACAGGTTGTGGCCGCAGGGCACCAGCGCAGCCATCACCTCGCTCTCCAGGCACACCATGCACTCCCGGGAGCTCTTGCGGTGCCCGTCCGAGCTGCTGGAGTCGGTGGGTGAGCCCGAGGCGGCAGAGATGCTGCCAGGCAGCGAGGAGGAGGAGGAGTAGCCGGTGCTGTTGGAGAAGGAGGAGAGCGAGCCCTGGGCAGGCAGCCAGGCCAGGGCACCGGCGGGGTTGCTGGGGATGCGCCGCGCCGAGGGGTGCTCCAGCCCCGCCGCCCCGCTCTCGGGCAGGGTGGGCGAGTGGCGCGGCGTGGCCGGGCCGCTGTTGCGTCTCTGCGAGCTGTTGATGGAGGAGCAGCTGCTGAAGGCTTGCAGGGGGTTGCCCGAACGCTCGAAGGGCGACCAGATGGTGGTGGTGGGCGTGGTGAGGTCGAGGGCCAAGAAGTCGAAGCCGAAGTCGCACTCGTCGGAGCCCAGCGGGGCCGGGGGCTCGCTGAAGGTGCTGTAGGGGCTGGTGGGGCTGGCGGCCGCCACGCGCCCGCTGTAGAAGGACTCGGTGGAGCCGCTGCCCAGGGAGCTGAGGCTGTCGTTGCGCAGCGCGGCCGAGGGGCGCTGGGCGGGGTGCGGGGCCTTGGCCCACGGGGCGGCCGCGCTGCCCTGCAGGTCGAGGCAGACGTCGGTGCCGTTGGAGTGGAAGTCGTTGTCGGCGTTGACGTCGATGAAGGAGCCTGTCCGCATGGTGATGTGCGCCTCGATCTCCTCGCGCGCCCGGTCCACGTTCTCGGGCATCCCCGTCACCTCGAACACGGGCTCCTTGTCCCGGCTGGGCGTCACGATGTAGGTGTGCGTCTGCTGCTGGATGCGCTTGATGGTGGCTCCCTTGGGCCCCACCACCAGCCCCACCACGCGGTAGGGGACCCTCACTTGGATGGTGGTCTGGCCCGGCAGGTTGGGGGGTCCCTGCAGGGCCCCCGTCAGCCCGTTGACTTTGTTGCGCGTGGCCCGGATCATGGAGAAGTGCTCGGCGGCCGAGAGGATCTCCCGCTTGGCCATCTCCACGTCCTCCTTCCTCCCGGTGACGATGAACACGGGCTCCTCGCCCCTCACTGGGGTCTTGATGTACGTGTTGGTCTTGGCGCGCAGGGCTTTGATTTTGCAGCCTGCAGGGCGAGGAGAAGGGGGGAAAATGACACATCAATGCTGAGACCTCACGGTGACGCTCTGCTCACCCAGGATGGGGACACAACTGACCAGCAGGAACCAGCAGGTCCCTCTGGCTCTGCACCTGCAGCATGGACACCCTTGCAGAGAGGGGTCCCTCCCACCTCTGAGGCAGATGGCTCATGGCTCAGTGCTGGGGGGCTGCCATGGCTTCTCCTGGCTCCCAGCACTGTTCTGACCCTCAGGGGATGAGGAGCAGCAGGATGCAGCCAGAGGGCTGGGACAGGCATGGGCAGAGGTGCCAGGGCAGGCATGGGCAGAGGTGCCAGGGCAGGCAGCCATGGGGGCACCATTGGGGCCACTGAGCAGGTGAGAAGCTGCATTCACTCCAGAGGTGTTTAGGCAGGTAGAAGGAAAAAAAGACGCCAAGATGGAAAGGAAGGAAAAGGCTGTTTGTGTCCTGCAGGTCCACTGACACCTCTGAGCCAGCAGCTGAACCTGAGGAACAGCCCTGGATGCGCTCCTGGAGCCACAGGGGAGCCGGAGCTCCCCAAGGCGGGGGGCACAGCCACCCCCTCCCCTCACTGTCCCAAAGGAGGGATCCCAGTGCCTGGGCTGGGGCAGGGGTGCTCCCAGGGCAGGGGTGCTCCCAGGGCAGGGGTACTCCCAGGGCAGGGATACTCCCGGGGCAGGGGTGCTCCCGGGGCAGGGGTGCTCCCGGGGCAGGGGTGCTCCCAGGGCAGGGGTACTCCCAGGGCAGGGATACTCCCNTCCCGGGGCAGGGGTGCTCCCAGGGCTCCTGCTCTCCCTGTTCTGGAAAGTCCTGCTTCCCCCGCAGGAGAAACGTGATTCAGCAGGCAGAGCATGGCCGGATGTGGGATCGCCGGATGGTGCTGCCAGCCGTGCCTTCGCCCCGAACAGCCCCAGGCATGGCCCTGGGCACGGCCCTGCCCTGGCCCAGCTGGGCTCTGGCTGCAGGTCTTGGCAGCATCGTCCAGACAAAGGCTCCTGCTCTCCTCCAGAGCTGCAAAAGGCTCCAATTCTCCTCCAGGGCCACTTTGCTCTGCTCTAGTGAGGAGAAGTCTGTGGTTGCCAGCACAGCCCCACTCCCTGCACCCCCAGCCCTAATTGCATCCACTCTTCATTAAGTCCCCACAAAGCAGGCACAGCGCAACTGGAGCTCACCGGGCACTGGCACACAGCACTGGGTGACCCCCGCCTGTCCCCTCCCAACCCTGAGCTTTGCAGGGCATCCAGCACAAAGCTGGGGGCCAGCAGGGATGGAAGGTGCTCCCTCGGAGCCCTGAGCTGGTCCCTGTCCCTGGCAAACGCTGCTGTGGATCCCTGTGGATAAACAGCTTAACTCCTCCGGGCACAGCCAAGCAGCTGCCAGTGCCTGGTTGGCTCCTCTGTGAACGGCTCAGGGCACTTCTGCCCCTCCTCCTCCTCTTCCCAGACGCTCCCTGAGGAAGGGCAGGGCTGGTCCTCCAGCTGTGAGGCTGGAGAAGGAGCGGCCTAGAAGGCTGAAGGGCCTCAGCACATGAAAGATGTGGAGCTGCTGGAGCCAGTCCAGAGGCGGCCACGGAGATGCTCCAGGGCTGGAGCCCCTCTGCTCTGCAGCCAGGCTGGGAGAGCTGGGGGTGCTCACCTGGAGAGGAGAAGGCTCCAGGGAGAGCTCCGAGCCCCTTGCAGGGCCTAAAGGGGCTCCAGGAGAGCTGGAGAGGGACTGGGGACAAGGGATGGAGGGAGAGGACACAGGGAATGGCTTCCCAGTGCCAAAGGGCAGGGATGGATGGGAGATTGGGAAGGAATTGTTCCCTGTGAGGGTGGGGAGTATTGGGTTTCTGTAGCCAGGTTTTGGTAGCAGGGAGGTTACAGGGGAAGCTTCCCCCATGTCTGGCAGAGCCAATTCCAGCCAGCTCCAGGATGGACCCGGCCCTGGCCAAGGCCCAGCCCAGCAGAGATGGTAGGGATGCCTCGAGATCAGGGATTTAAGAAGGAAAAAAGGTCTTGTGCAGCTGTCATCGGGTCTAGAGAAGAGCAGGGTTAGAACAGGTGAGAGGAGGAGCTCTGCAGCCACCCAGGGCAGGGCAGGGCAGGAGGAGGGGCAGGAGCTGCTCCAGGTGCCTGAGCTGAGATTCCCCTGTGGCCTGTGGGGAAAACCATGGTGAAGGCCATGGAAGTCCACAGTGGTGCAGAGAGGCACCTTCAGCCCCAGGAGGAGCCCACGCTGGAGCAGGGTCATGCCCAAAGGAGACTGTGACCCTGTGGGAAGCCTGAGATGGAGCAGGGTCCTGGCAGGGACCTGCAGCCCCATGGAGAGAGGAGCCCACGCTGCAGCAGGTTTGCTGGGAGGACCTGTGACCCTGGGGGGGACCCAGGCTGGGACGGTGTGTGGAGAGCTGTGTCCTGTGGGAGGGACCCCACACTGGGGCAGGGGAAGGGCTCCAAGTCCTCTCCCTGAGCAGCAGAACATGGGATGAAGTGACTGTGATCCCCATTCCCATCTCCCTGCACTGCTGGAGGGAGGAGGGAGAGCCCAGCAAGGAGGGAGGGGTAAGGGGAAGACATTTTTAAGATTTATTTTACTTCCCATGGTCCTGCTCTGATTTTGTTAATAATAAATTCAATTAATGTCCCCAAGTTGAGTCTGTTTTGCCCCTGACAATATTGAGTGAGGGATCTCTCCCTGCCCTTATCTCAATCCATGAACCCTTTGTTGTATTTTCTCTCCCCTGTCCACTTGTGGAGGGCAGTGATGGAGCAGCTTTGGGGGGTGCCTGGAACCAGCCAGAGTCACAGTGAAACCGGGTGCCAGAGCAGCTGTGGCTGCCCCTGGATCCCTGGCAGTGCCCAAGGCCAGGCTGGACGGGGCTTGGAGCAGCCTGGGCCAGTGGAAGGTGTCCCTGCCCATGGCAGGGGTGGCACTGGCTGAGCTTTAATATCCCCTCCAACCAAATCCATTCTGGGATTCTGTGACTCAGCCAGGGCTGGAATGGCACAAGAAGTTGAGTCAGGTCTGTCCCAAGCAGGTGAATGAATCCAGGCTCTCCAGCAGCACCTGGAGAGCAGAGGGAGAACAGGAGCTGTGCTGTGCCTGCAGCCCCAGGTGTGCTGCAATTCCCACAGTATCACACCTCGTGCATGACAAGGAGTAAAGAACTGTCACAGTCAGTGAGCAGCAGGAGCTGCCCTGGCTGTCACAGCCAGGCTCTTTGGCACCACCGACCCCTGGCAGGTGGATTTATGGCTGGGGCACACGATAAAGCAACGGCCCAGGGACTGGGGCAGGGCAGACCCATCGAAGGTGACATTTACTGAAGCCATTATCATGTGCCAGCTCCTACAGGGCTGTCCTGGAGAGGCGCCTGCCCCTCCCATGTTCCCCTCCCAGATTTATCCGGGTACCTGCTGTAAGATCTGCCCCTGCTCCAGCGCCTGGCAAACCAGGACAAGCCCAGGGCAGTGGGAAGAGGCTCTGCTGGTGCCTCCCATGGGCACCAGCCTCATGCCCAAAGTCCCAAATTCGTCCTTTGCAGCATCACAAAATCATGGAATATCCCAACTTGGAAGGGACCCACTGGATGGAGCCCAGCCCCTGTCCCTGCACAGACACCCCAACAACCCCACCCTGGGCATCCCTGGCAGCGCTGTCCAAACGCTCCTGGAGCTCTGGCAGCCTCGGGGCCGGGACCATTCCCTGGGGAGCCTGGGCAGTGCCCAGCACCCTCGGGGGGAAGAACCTTTCCCTGGGATCCATCCCAACCCTCATCAAGTGGCAATTTCAGGATGCAAAGCCACTGGCAGCTCCAGGAGCTGCACACAGGAGCTGCTCAGGAGCCCCATCCCACGGGGGACACGGCCCAGCGAGGCTCTTCCTCACCCCACTCCCTCACACCAGCAGGACCCAAATGATGCCGCAGCAGCATCACAGAGAGGAAGAGTTTGTCTGGCTGCTCCCGTGAGCTCTTCACAGAGACAAAGCCAGAAACCTTGGATAAAAATCAAAGGGTGCCTGGCTTGGCCAGTTCCACCCTCCTCAAACCAGCAGCGCAGGAAAAATGCCCCCAACTCACGGCTGCTGGATGCTGCCAGGGCCATGGATGGCACCAAACACAGCCGGGGTGGGAGCTGGTTTTCCAAGGGGAGGAGTAGGAGAAGAGGATGGCAGATCTGGGAGGGTGGGGGTGTGGGGTCACCCCCCTGCCCGTCCCAGAACCACACTAGGAAACACTGGGAAGGGAGGCAGCGGCCAGGGAAGGCACAGCCTGAGGCCACGTGCTGGCACCAGCACCGGGAACTGTGCCTGCGAGGAGCCTCCAGCACCAGGACACACCAGGGCACCAACCTGTCCTGCCGGGTCCCCAGGCCCCAGCTCCTCCTGAGACAGCCCCTGGCCGCAGGGACTCCCAGGAAAGGTCCCAAAGGCCGGAGCGGGCAGGAGGGGCAGGATGAGCAGCATCCCCAGGCTGGGATCCAGGGACGTGTTTAACCCCACCTGGCACAGTGAGTGCTGGCTCTGGGACACCAGAACTGGTGACAGACACAACCTGACAGCAGGACCCGCCTGTCCCCCAGCACACCTGCACCCCCCGAGGTGCCTGAGCCAGGGCTGCCCCTGCCCATGCTCAGGAGGGGGGGATGGCACCTCGTGGCTGAGCCCCCCAGAGCCAGAGCAACGTGAACTCCAAACTGGTGGTTTAACCAGCAACTGCAACTGGGGAAATCATGGAATGGTTTGGGTTGGAAAGGACCTTAGAGTTGATCTTGTGCCACCCCCTGCCACGGACAGGGACACCTTCCACTGTCCCAGGCTGCTCCAAGCCCCATCCAACCTGGCCTTGGACACTGCCAGGGATCCAGGGGCAGCCACAGCTGCTCTGGGCATCCTGTGCCAGGGCCTCCCCACCCTCACAGCCAACAATTCCTTCCCAATATCCCATCCAGCCCTGCCCTCTGGCACTGGGAAGCCATTCCCTGTGTCCTGTCCCTCCATGCCTTGTCCCCAGTCCCTCTCCAGCTCTCCTGGAGCCCCTTTAGGCCCTGCAAGGGGCTCGGAGCTCTCCCTGGAGCCTTCTCCTCTCCAGGTGAGCACCCCCAGCTCTCCCAGCCTGGCTCCAGAGCAGAGGGGCTCCAGCCCTGGGAGCATCTCCGTGGCCGCCTCTGGACTGGCTCCAGCAGCTCCACATCTTTCTTGTGCTCGGAATGATCCAGACCAGTACAAGACATTTCAGATGAGTCCCTGCAAACCTCTACCCCAGCACGCTGTGACACCATCCTGGACGGCCACATCTCTGTGAAGCTGCTGCAGGATCGGGGTCAGGCTGGAGGGGGCTGAGGAAAGGACCTGGAGCTGCCTGGCAGTGCCAGCGAGCCCCCAGCCTGGGCAGTGCCAGACCTCAGCCCAGCAGCACCAGGTGGCACCCACACGTTCCCCTGGCCAAAGGCAGCTGTGCAGCACCAATGCAACCGAGCAGAACAAAGTGCCTGACTTTGCTGCAAGTCCCCACCAAAGCGGCTTTAAAGATCCAAATAAAAACACCCCAAAACCAGGGGCAAGATGGAGGGGACAGACCCAGGGATGCTGCAGCCCCAACAGCCCTTTTGAACACCAGAGCCTGGGTCTTGCCAGGGCCCGAGAGCAGCTCAGCTGCTGTGTTACAGCTCTTTGGTGGAGCTCTGAGTCCCTGTGGGCACAAACTCATCCTGACACCCCACGGCCACACTCAGCTGCCAGCAAAGCCCTGGGTTCCAGAGGTCTCACCCCCACTCCAAGTCACAACCCCCTGTGCCACCACACTCAGCTCTGCCTGCAGGGACAGCCCCAGTGGTGGGGGGTGAGCAGGACACTCCTCCCAAACCGTCTGTCCCAACTCCACACCCTCCTCTTTCACCCTCTCCCCATCCCAAATGGCTCCCATTACACTCCACTCTACAAAACTGCCCTGCCTGGACCCATCCCACCTGCCCTGGGACGGGACATCGGTTGCTTCTGACAAGGAACAGAATCCCAGGGGATTCTCCCCAGGTAATGTGGTGATGGAGGCAGCACCCCAGGAAAGGTGGCTGCTCTCCCTGAACATCCTCACTTGGCATCACCAAAGAAAACTTGGCTCTCTGTGAGAAGCCCCAGACAGATCAGGGCTGAGACCACTGCAAGAGCCCATGAAAACCAGTACAACACTGGGAGAGAGGGGTGGGAAGAGCCTCTCCATCCTCTGTGCTCCAGTAACCACGCTGGAGGTGACAGATCCCACTCAGCTCATCCACACCCTGATCCCAGGACGGCCCAGGCAGCCTCTGCTCCCACACCAGGTGCCTCCTGCACACAAGGACAGAGCCAGCTCGTCCCCTTGCCCAGACCACATCTCTGCTTGCCCGAGGTCTGTGCTGGCAGTGCCCAGCTCTGAGCTGGGAAAACCCAAAAAGTGCCAGCAGAGCTGTTCTGGAGGAGCCTCTGATGGCACCACACAGGAGGATGGTGTCTGTCACAGACTCGGGAACCCGCTGGTGCCTCACCCCTGGAGTGCTCTACCCATGGCTCTTCCTCTCCCCCAGCTCTGCAGCATCTCCTGGCCTCGGATCCAGAGTTCCAGAGCTCCCAGTCCCCTTCCCTACCAGCAAACAGCACAGGATGGGCAGGACTGGGGCCGGGCACGGAGGAGAAAATGCTGCACCTCCATCACAGCTCCTCTCCCTCGTGCTGAGCGCTCCTTCCCAGCTCTGCACACAGGAACGAACTCATCCCTGCACCCTGCTGCAGGAAGCCAGCACAGCACACCTTGGCTTCTTCTCCAGACACTGGGAAGAGCGGGGCAGGGAGGCTGGGCTCTTCTCCTTGGGACACAGTGTGCAGCCAGTGCCAGCTCTCAGACGTACAGGCAGATCCTTCAGCAGCCAGATCCATCTGTGTGACCAAGCTCAGGAGTTCCCAGCTCTGCTACGACCCAGCTGGGAGGAGGCAGCCAGGAGGATGTGCCAGGTGCCTCCAAGGATGTGGCACCGTGGGCAGGAGACAACAGAGAGCAGCAACCCAGAGCTCCGAAATGAGAGGATTCCTTGCACCCCTGTGACCCATGGCGAGGTTACAGGTGCCCAGGCTGGCCCTGAGAGGCCCACGGTTACCCTGTGCATCCTCCCAGCACTGCAATGCCAGCCACGCTCTAGCAGTGAGGAGAGGTGCCATGTGCCATCCTTCCCTGGATCTCCCCTTCGAGCATCCCAGCATCTTCTATAAACAGCAACTTTCCTTTTGTAGAGCTGTGACAGTCCCTGAATGTCACAGATGGGGAGAGGAGCTGTGGCTCCATCCCATGGGAGGCACCTGGTGTGGGAGGGGAGAGCAGACGCTGCTGGGACAGCAGGAATCCACACCGGCACAGCACCCAGTGCTGGAGCCAGGGCTGCTCCAACACCTGCCCCGTGCCCCTGCTGATTCCTCTTATCCCCACGGCTCTCGCTGCTGGATGGCAGGAGGAGCCCACACCGCTGCAATCGGTGCCCACAGCACCTTTTGGAGATGGTCCCTCCCACGGCAGGAGTCATGACTGGGCTTGCAGGCGAGGGCATGGCCAGGGAATCCCGCCCGGCCACGCAGCCGTGTGGGCAGGGGGAAGGGGAGCCGTGGATCCCCGCAGGCAGATGCTGCTCTGTGGTGTCACCGATGCCAATCTGGACATGGGGTCATGACAAATGCTCCTCCAGCTCAGACAAGAAAATACCAATTTGCTTTAGAGAACAAAGATTTACCTGATGGGCTGGTGCTGCTCATTTGTGAAAGGGCTAAATTAGGCGATCTGGAGGAGAGAAATTGAAGAAAAGGAGAAGTAGGAGAAGTTGTGTCCAACTGCCTGTGTCCCACCTCAGCCTGCACAGGACAGGACATCCGTGTGTTGGTCCTGGCTGTCAGGACCTCCCTGGTCCCCACTTGCCACAGCAGCTGGGTCTGGGCAAAGCAGGACGGGTCCCAAAGTGCCTCAAGAGCTGCTCCTCAACACACGGTAGGTGGGGAGAGAGAGATCCTGAGCCTTGCCCCAACTCCAGCCCCTTCCAGGGCACCCGAGGTGCACATCTTCATCCCTTCCTATGTTCCAGGCACGGCGGCACCACAAACTTCTGCTCCCTGGGTCACAGCCAGGCTGGGCAGTGAGGGAAAGACAAGAGCGGCAGGGACATGGTCTGGATGATCCAACCCAGCCCTACAGTGTCACCAGCAGGGCACATTTTGTCACCACGATGATGATGGTCCAGCCAAACATCCCAAGGCTCAGCTCTACAGCCAGACCCCGCTGCCATGGGGCTGCCAAAACTGAGGGAGACTCGCAGAGGGGGCCTGGGAACCAGAAGGACCCAGGAGGCAGCACAGGGTGAGTGAGAAGGGCTCTGCTCAGTGTGAGCCCTGGGGAACAACCTCGGTATTGCCCCTGCTCAGGCTACACCGAGGCATCCTTGCTGTAATCCAGCTGCCAGTGGCACTGGAGAGCAGCTGGAGCACAAAGACACTGCTACCAGCCCCGTGCTGCCCAACCACCCCATCCCACCGTGTGATCGAGGGCGCTGAGTGCCCCTCCTCACCAGTACGAGGCCACCACGCTGCATCCCAGCAGGCCGAGACCAGGAGAGGGGCAGGACGAACAAGGGGAAAGCCCTGGAGAGGGCTGTTCCTGCCCACTGCTGGGGCTGCAGCACGGAGCTCCAGCTCACAGCCGGCCCCAGGTCACCTCCAAGCCCACACGGTGCCCCTAGAGCACCCCTCCTCAAGCCGGTATAATAATTTCTTTGGCAGTATTTTCTTCAAAAGTTTCACGAGCCCGCGGAGCTTAGCGAGCACCCAAACTGCGCCAAGGTGTTCGGGCAGGTACCTGGCTGTGCACCGAACTCCTCGGGGCGCTGGAGCTGCAGCACCGGGGCCTCACCACACCGAAACGCCCGGGGAAAGGAAGGCACCGACCGGCAGCTCCCGGGAAATCACAGCCATTCCCCCGGCCTCCTCCCCTGGCAGAACCAGCGGTTCCCAGCAGAGCCCGGCCCCCGGCACAGGTTCGGTTCCAAGCTGCCGGAGCCCGTGGCTCCGCAGAGCCCGGCGGCGAGGCCACCAAATCCAGGTCTCCATCCAGTCCATGCAGGAGGAGGAGGAGGAGAATCCTCGGGAGCAGGGCGCGGTGCCACGCTCCGCTCCTCCGGCTCTGCCCCGCCGCCCGCCCCGCCCGGCGGGGTCCGGCAGCCCGGGGGGACCCCCGGCCGGGGCGGTGGGACCGGAGAGGGGTGCACGGAAAGTTGGGAGGCCGGGAAGCGGGGCCGGCTGGGAGGCGGCGCAGGCCAATGGGAAGCGCAGAGCATGATGTCACCGCGCTCATCACAGCATGGCTCTGGCTAACAAAGAGAACAATGAGGCTGCCCAGTTCCCCGCTTCCCCCCTGGAAAAAAAGCCCCCCGACCCCCGGCCCGCAGCCCCCCGGGCAGGGAGGGGTGGGAGCCGCGGGGCGAGGGCAGGGCTGGGGTGCCAGACCCCACAAGGGCAAAACACCCCGGAGGTCACGCTCCCTGCGAGGGGATTCCTGCCGGGATCCCTGCGGGCAGCAGCTCCCTTCCTTTTCCTTTTTTTCCTTAAATCCTCCGCCCTGGGGTCTTTTCTTTTTGATTTTTTAAGGTGAAAGTTTGGTTTATTTGGTATGTCCTGGAGACAAAGCCCACTCCAGGCACACCCACCCGGCGAGGGCTGGGGCGTCCTTTTGTGACAGCTGGGTGCGAGGGGCTCCTCGGCCGCCTGCGGAGCTCCGCAACAAACGAGCGGGTTAATAACCCTTTATATCGGATTTATCAGCAGGATTTGTAAACGAAGTCTGAGATAAGGGGCACCGTTTACACGCCGGGTCTGAGATACGGAGCTGGAGGGGAGGGGGCAGAGGCACAACTACAATGAAACCAAAGCTCTCGCCTCGCTCCGTGTCCTGGCAGCTCCCACGGACTCGCGTGGCTCCCGGGAACTTTCCGTGGGCACCCGGCGTGATCCCACCCGGGCCGATGGAGTTTAATTGCTATTTCCATGCAGTTCGGTGGGACTGGCGCGGAGCGCAGCTCCCGGGACCCGCGGCCGACTTTCGGGGCCGCGGGATCCGTCGCCGTTAAGTTTCCGCCTCCGCAAGGAGACAAAGCCCCGAAATTGCCCCAAATCTCGGGGGGCCGGCGCGAGGGAGGAGGGGGGTCCCCGTGTCCCGCCGCGTCCCCACGCCGCGTTACCTTGCCGGCCCACGATCTCGGCGACGTGCTCGGAGCTGGGCACGGGCACGCACTCGGTCATGTTCACGCTCTTCTTCCTGCTCGCCGGCGGCTCGGGCAGCAGCGCGGGCGGCCCCAGCGGCGGGGCCAGGCTGCCGAAGGCGCCCGCGGCCGGG
>VZTH01014820.1:81557-104843 GCA_013397815.1 Aleadryas rufinucha | reverse complement strand
GAGTGGGAGGAGGAGGGATGGTATCTGTGGGTCCTGGGCAGGGGTGGAGAGACCCCCTGGTTGGCAGGGCTGTTGGTGGTGCCTGTAGGTAAGAGGTGTGTTGGGAGACATTGCTCTGTAGCGGGCAGAGGGCTTTTACCGTAACGAGGTAGGGATGGTGCTCTGTTTCTTTCCTTTCTCCCCCAGGCGGAGGAGGCGGGGCCAATAGCCGCAGTTCCAGTGGTTTTGGTAGAGGTGACTGGACAGGCTGTGGAGCCGGGGGTAGTGGGATCCTCGGGCGGGGGAGTTGGTGGTTAGGAGGGCTGCGAGGAGGAGGAGGCGGCTGAAGCGGGTGGTGGGAACGGTTGTAACCAGTGCCACTTGGCCCTTTTCACCAGGCAACGTGGATGTTTTCGTGTTGGGGTTGGGACACATATGTCTCCACAGAAGATGCAGGACAGGCAAACATCATACTAGAAGAGTGTGTTGTTTAAGCTCAAGTCAAGAAATAGGTATTTGAATACCAGAGCTGAAGTCAGTGGTGTTGGTGTTGTCACCCAGATTCCCTTGAATTCTTGGGACATAGTCGGCTTTGGAATTGCACTGATGACTGGAAAGCACTGTAATTGTGAATAACGGGTTAGATGTGCGCTGCCTGTGGTGCTGCTCTGCCTCCTGCCAACTTTTGCTGAGTTTGCAGGGCAGTTGTACTTGGTTATGCAGTGCTTGGGACAGCTGGTGGTAATGACATTTTGGTGGTTGTAATCTGATTGAGCAGAAAGTAATGACAAGAGGTATAGAAGAAACACATCTGTTATTGTGAAGGGGTCGTGTTAGCTCCATTAGTTAAGATTTAGCAAGTTAGTATTCTTGAACTTCACTGGATCATTTACTTTACTGTTTGAAAGTAAATGGCGTGTTCCTCTACTCCTAGCCTTGGCTATGTGAATGTCTCTGGATGTTTCTGTGTCACTGATGTGACTGCACATGCATTTCATGTGATATATAGTATCTTCAAAATTAGCAACTGAATTTGGAAGTACTTGTCAAAAATTCCAATGTGTGAAAGTCAACAAAAGACTTTTTTTTTTTTGTGGTGATTCTGGTACGATTTTTTCCCTCCTCCAAAATAATGTTTGACAAAAGTTTAATTGCTCTGTTAGGACATGGTGGAAGCTTGAAATCTACCTTGCAAGAGCTTTGCCTTGAAATATGTCAAAACCAGGTTTTAATAAGGGTGTTACTACCTTTTACCTGTTTTTACCTTTTATTTATAGAGATTAAATTACTTACTTAAGTTACTTGTCTTGATTTTGCTGGAGAGAACTAGGCTGAAAAGAGTAGTGTTGTGATTTAGATGCTTTAAACAGCTATAACTCCTCAATTTTCTATAATAGACAAAGCCTGTAAAAGGTTTGGTACTTCAGGTAGATACAATGCTGATCTAACAGCTCAGTAGCTCTTCATCTGAGGCCTTCTCTGGAATTGTTAACTCAAGATGTCAGAAGGGTCTGAAGACTATTTTGCTTGGTCCCTGATTTGGGAGATTTCTGTTCAGCAGTTTGTTAGAGATAAATAATACCTATTAGAAATGCATGAGTTGTGAGCTCCACGTTTGACATTTAGAAATCTCAGTTTATGGATTTTGTACAGTCTATCTTCTTTTTCAGCTCAAGCTTTATAAATACAGTAGTGTCTGGTTTTTTTTTTCTGAAGTTTTGTGGGGTTTTTTTTGGTCCTGCTACTATTAGTTGTGAGCTTTGCCAGTGAAAGCTGTTCACATCTGCTGTAACAGCCTTGAAAATATTACATTTTTTCCAAGAGTTCTGCTTGACAGCTCATCTTTGTAAATCATTGAGCAAGCTCATGGACTCAAACACATGCTACTGGGGACTCTGTGTGTGTAATCTCAAATATGGGTGCATACAGAGAACTAAATTAGTAGATGTCAGGACACTGAACTACTTTTTTAGTATTTCTTTTTTCCGTGTAGAACAGCTCTAAAAAAATTAAATACACTTAGTGCTAGAGGTTGGTGAATCTGGTGAGCTTCAGGACGTAGGTGAACTCTTCTTTTCCCAGTCAGGTAGATGTAATATTCCTGCACCTCTGGGTGCCCAAATACACCCTGCAGTGAGGATGAGCATATATTCCTGGTAGATCCCTGCTTGGGATCTGAAAACACAGATATGAAAAAGACATCTGGGCTCTGGTAAGGTGGAGACCAGGGGCCTCCTAAGGTCCTCTTCAGTCTAAATTGTTTTGTGATTTCATGATGGTCTGAGCTTTAAATTGTGCTATTAGCCTGCATTATTCAAGTATATCGTTACTTACTGAATAGTTCATGGTAGATCAGTGGTTTAGCTTAGGTCAAACCAGTATAGGTTGCCTGACTAGCTAACTTGAATCATGTCATACTGAATTATTACATATTTATGTTAACACTAACTTGTAGAATGTTATTCAGTTCCTCTCTTATGGTTATATTATAAGCATTGATTAAAATTACTTTGTTTCAGATAAATGCAAGTGAAATCCAAAGATTTTCAGATTTTCCGTTGTCAAAGAAAACCCTTAAAGGTGAGTATAGAAGTTTTCTTCGGGAAATAATATAAGTAAAAGGGAATGAATTGTTTAACTGCATCTGAACTTTTTTTTCTTTAAACTAAGTTTTAGGTAGGTATTGCCATGTACAGCATTTTCTTAACGGAGCAATGCAGTCCTGGGCTGGACAAAATTAAATAAAGCTTTTTTTCTTTCTTTTTTTTGTTCCTCTTCCCCTCCCACACTCTCTCTTCTCTTCCCACCCTGCAAATACTAGGATTGCAAGAAGCTCAGTATCGTGTGGTGACAGAGATACAGAGGCAAACCATAGGTTTGGCTTTACAAGGTAAAGATGTACTTGGAGCTGCAAAGACTGGATCAGGCAAAACCTTGGCTTTTATTGTTCCAGTAAGTAATTTACATCCTTCTATTTGTACTCAAATAAAGTTATCTGTGAAGTATTGATGTCAGCTTAAGTTAATAGATCCTGAGAAAAAAGTTACAATTCAACTGATCTGAGTGTTTCAGGAAAGCCAAGATACTTAGGAATTGAATAAAGCTGCTTGAGCTTCTGAAAGAAGTGTATTTTTTGTGCTAGGAATATTCCAAGACTTAAAAATTTTGTATTGATCCTTACATTAGACCCTGTGTGATTTAGGAAGTGCTTTGTTTTTCTCTCAAGAATGTTCTCCTGGTGCAACTCTAGTTGTCCAGTTTTTCTGGCATGTGAAAACTAGGTGCGTGAACCAGAATGGTGGATTTCCTTCAGTTCCTTAGATTTTTTTAGATGAGTGGTTTTCACTCCTTTAAAATGTTACACTTTGGAGCTTATACAGCAAAGTTAAGCTTAGTAATTGTGGTCTTCCGTTTCCTTGTCTTTTGTGAACTCCTTAGAAATTACTTCTAGGCGCTAGCAGAGAAGTGGGATGAAAAACCCTGTCATGGATGTACATGTCTGACAGTTTTACTCAAAGCATCATGATCTGCATTTCATTTCTTCAGTTTGAAAGTATAATTGAGACATGTGCTTAAAGTGCACATATAAGCAGGTACAAACCCCATCATGTGATGATTAGATGAAGGGGAATAGTTTTTTTTTTTAATGGAGTTACTCTGTTTTAAACATTACTTGCATTTTTGTAAGCATAAATTTCTTTGGAGCCTATTTTGTCAGTAACTGTGGGAACAGTAGTAGGTGCTTGGAATACCCTCTCTAGTAAAGAAGATTTATGCTTTTTGCTGCTTTTTTAAAGAAAAATCTTATTAGTAGAGAATAAAAAAATGTAGGTGGCTTCAAAAGTCTTGTGAATTTGAGAAACAAGTGAGATTACTCCATTAGTTAATCTAAGAGTAGAAGTACTTTGTTGTACAAAACTTATTTTGTATACGTGGGCGCCACAAATATTGTCCCGGTTTGGGCCAATTTCAAGGAAAAATGTCCAAAAGGACATCTCCTCAAAGCAAAGCAGGGTACTGCCGCCCCTCCCCCACCAGGTTCGGGAAAAGAAAAATATTCCCCGGAGGAATGTGAAAGAGAGAAAAAGAACTATTTATTAAACAAACACACACAGGAAAACAACAACAATACCAAAGAACAAAATCTCTCTCACTGTGGAGAGGAAACCTGGAAAATTTTAGAGTCCTCACTGCGGGGGGGTGGTCTCTCTCCTCTTCCTTGGAGCTGGGTCGATGTGGGTGCCCCACTCCAGGCCAGGGGAGGGTCCCCCGGTGGAGTTCAGACGCTCTGGTGGTTTGAGCAAGTCCAGAGGAGAAGGAAACGAAATCAAGTGTTCTCTCCGTCTCTCTCCGAGGAAAAAAGAGCCGAAAAGCTGGCTGGAAAAAAGCAGGCAGGGTGCTTCCTCCACGCTTCTCCCCACACAGCTGAACGCAGAGCAGAGCGACCTTGAAGCACAGACTGTTTTGAAAAGTTCGCCTGGCCGCTTCTCTCTCCTCTCCCAGGCTCAGTTTAAAAGCACAGGACTCATGTTTGGGCATAGAGCGATGGTAGGGGATACACATGACAAGGTCACCCCATGACAAAGCAGTTCTAGAGAAGAGGGCTAAGAGAGGAGCTGAAGAGATGAAGAGTGGAAAAAAATTAATTGTGCAAGTATGCTTACCAGCTCTCAGTATTTCAGAAGGCTTCAGATATTCATACCTGTAAAGTCCTTGTGTTAGGATTGCCTGACTAATATAGTGTTTCTGCAGTATGAATTCATAAGAGGAGGAATAATCCTGGTGTGAGCTGTATGGCAACTTTAGTTGGAATGCTCTGTACGTAACGTGTGGATAGTACTACTTCAAGTCTATAAGCCAGAATTAAAACTTCAATAATTAATGTTCTTCCAGGTGCTCACACTCTTCCTGGTTCCCACAAAACCTTAGGAGCAGAGAAATTTCTCGTATTTTTCGACACTGATTTCTATTGTTATATAAAAGGCCTAATTTGCTGTATTTAGCAGAGTAGGATTAATTATGCAATAAAGTGTTTATGAGTTTCCACCCATTACTGTCTGTCATGGGTTGGTACTGGAGAATTTTGCTGCAGCAAGTATCATTACTATTAGTTAGAATTTATACATCATTAAACTTTGTAAAATGTGCACTGATGTTTCTTCACATCATGATTTTAATTAATGTGGCTTTGTCTTTTTTTTTTTTTTTAATTATAATTTTTTTTACCAACTTGTTGTTGCACGTTTTTCTTCGGAGTTTNGGTGGATTTCCTTCAGTTCCTTAGATTTTTTTAGATGAGTGGTTTTCACTCCTTTAAAATGTTACACTTTGGAGCTTATACAGCAAAGTTAAGCTTAGTAATTGTGGTCTTCCGTTTCCTTGTCTTTTGTGAACTCCTTAGAAATTACTTCTAGGCGCTAGCAGAGAAGTGGGATGAAAAACCCTGTCATGGATGTACATGTCTGACAGTTTTACTCAAAGCATCATGATCTGCATTTCATTTCTTCAGTTTGAAAGTATAATTGAGACATGTGCTTAAAGTGCACATATAAGCAGGTACAAACCCCATCATGTGATGATTAGATGAAGGGGAATAGTTTTTTTTTTTTAATGGAGTTACTCTGTTTTAAACATTACTTGCATTTTTGTAAGCATAAATTTCTTTGGAGCCTATTTTGTCAGTAACTGTGGGAACAGTAGTAGGTGCTTGGAATACCCTCTCTAGTAAAGAAGATTTATGCTTTTTGCTGCTTTTTTAAAGAAAAATCTTATTAGTAGAGAATAAAAAAATGTAGGTGGCTTCAAAAGTCTTGTGAATTTGAGAAACAAGTGAGATTACTCCATTAGTTAATCTAAGAGTAGAAGTACTTTGTTGTACAAAACTTATTTTGTATACGTGGGCGCCACAAATATTGTCCCGGTTTGGGCCAATTTCAAGGAAAAATGTCCAAAAGGACATCTCCTCAAAGCAAAGCAGGGTACTGCCGCCCCTCCCCCACCAGGTTCGGGAAAAGAAAAATATTCCCCGGAGGAATGTGAAAGAGAGAAAAAGAACTATTTATTAAACAAACACACACAGGAAAACAACAACAATACCAAAGAACAAAATCTCTCTCACTGTGGAGAGGAAACCTGGAAAATTTTAGAGTCCTCACTGCGGGGGGGTGGTCTCTCTCCTCTTCCTTGGAGCTGGGTCGATGTGGGTGCCCCACTCCAGGCCAGGGGAGGGTCCCCCGGTGGAGTTCAGACGCTCTGGTGGTTTGAGCAAGTCCAGAGGAGAAGGAAACGAAATCAAGTGTTCTCTCCGTCTCTCTCCGAGGAAAAAAGAGCCGAAAAGCTGGCTGGAAAAAAGCAGGCAGGGTGCTTCCTCCACGCTTCTCCCCACACAGCTGAACGCAGAGCAGAGCGACCTTGAAGCACAGACTGTTTTGAAAAGTTCGCTTGGCCGCTTCTCTCTCCTCTCCCAGGCTCAGTTTAAAAGCACAGGACTCGTGTTTGGGCATAGAGCGATGGTAGGGGATACACATGACAAGGTCACCCCATGACAAAGCAGTTCTAGAGAAGAGGGCTAAGAGAGGAGCTGAAGAGATGAAGAGTGGAAAAAAATTAATTGTGCAAGTATGCTTACCAGCTCTCAGTATTTCAGAAGGCTTCAGATATTCATACCTGTAAAGTCCTTGTGTTAGGATTGCCTGACTAATATAGTGTTTCTGCAGTATGAATTCATAAGAGGAGGAATAATCCTGGTGTGAGCTGTATGGCAACTTTAGTTGGAATGCTCTGTACGTAACGTGTGGATAGTACTACTTCAAGTCTATAAGCCAGAATTAAAACTTCAATAATTAATGTTCTTCCAGGTGCTCACACTCTTCCTGGTTCCCACAAAACCTTAGGAGCAGAGAAATTTCTCGTATTTTTCGACACTGATTTCTATTGTTATATAAAAGGCCTAATTTGCTGTATTTAGCAGAGTAGGATTAATTATGCAATAAAGTGTTTATGAGTTTCCACCCATTACTGTCTGTCATGGGTTGGTACTGGAGAATTTTGCTGCAGCAAGTATCATTACTATTAGTTAGAATTTATACATCATTAAACTTTGTAAAATGTGCACTGATGTTTCTTCACATCATGATTTTAATTAATGTGGCTTTGTCTTTTTTTTTTTTTTTAATTATAATTTTTGTTACCAACTTGTTGTTGCACGTTTTTCTTCAGAGATTTTTGTGATGGTAACATGGTAATTGCTTTCAGGCTTTGGAACTCCTCTATCGCCAACAGTGGACTTCAGCTGATGGCCTGGGGGTTTTGATAATATCGCCTACCCGGGAGCTGGCGTATCAAACCTTCAAGGTTCTGCGGAAAGTGGGGAAGAATCACGAGTTCTCAGCTGGCCTTGTCATTGGAGGAAAGGTGTGTGTCCTGTCTTGGAGTTTGCTGTATGGAAGCATAGTTGAGTGCTGTATTAAGTGCTAGTTTAGGAAGGAAACCCCGGGCTCGAAAAGTCAAGATTGAGAGTAGTAAATCGGAACCTATCAATGATCCGCTCATTTTCTTGTGTGTATTCTGTGTCTTTTGAAGCTTTTGCATATTTAAAATCTTCGCAGTGTCCATGACTGGATGGACTTTCCTTCCAAGTCTTCCAGGACTATCCTGTTAATTTAGATTGTTCTGAAATACTTTTTCCTCAAGCCACAGGTGTGAGCATGCTGAAGAAATGGTGGCATATATGTGGGAAGAGGAAAGGCTGCTCCTTGACTATTCTTTCTAAAAGCTATTCATAGGTTAAACTGACCTGACCATCTCTGGTACTGGACTTCCAGTCTGAACAACTAGAGCTAAGCTGGTTTAACTCCTTTTCAGGATCTGAAAGAAGAGTCTGAAAGAATCCACCACATAAATACGCTAATTTGCACTCCAGGACGGCTTTTACAACACATGGATGAAACTTCATATTTTTATGCATCTGATCTGCAAATGTTGAGTAAGTTTTTTGTGCTTGAAAGTACTCAGGAATATATTCCTAACAGCTCATAATTGTGTGCAGCACTTCCTTGCATAAAAAGTTTATTCTTGTCGTGATATGTAGATGAAATGGCATTTGAACTCACACATACTCAAATTAAATTAGAAAACATCAAAACCCCTTTCTTGTGTGTACTTTCTCTGAAGCAGTTGCTGAACATGCCTTCCTTAGGATGATAAGAACAAGCAGGGGATTTAGTAAGGGACCCAAACCTCAATGTAGTGTTACATATAATCCTTTATATTTGTCTGTATTAATGCTAAACTTACCTTTCTGGCTGTGGTTCTTGTGTCTTTCCTGACATGACAATTAACTAACTATATAGAATATCCACTGCAGTGTGTGTATTTTGGACCAGTTCTAGAAAACATTTTTCTTTGTGTTTTAAGACAGATTTCTGCTCCTTTTATTGTTTTGTTTGCATTGTTAACATTGTTTGTTTTCATCCTTCCAGCCTGAACAAAAATTTTCAGTGTAATGAAAAGGTTTACCTGCCACTAAGAACTGCATAATCTTTAGCATAGCTTGAGGAACTTAGAAGCAATTAAGAAGCTGATGAAGCTGATAAAATGTGATATTACGCTTGCTACACTTAATACAATTCATGGCAGTTAGACAAGAATTGCATTAAATGTAGGTTCTTTTAAAGCTTTGTCTCTGTGCTACTCTGTTTATACCCTGTATTTCAACAGTAAATTCAGCTTGGGTAGAGGAGAGTCTGTTTTGCTCTGTCACAAGTACAACAACACTCATTTACATTCTGTGCTTTTGTTTCAGTAATAGGATAGGGAGTCTGCTTGCAAATTGCCAAACTGTTTACTTGAGATGCTGATCTTTTTGCTTCAGCATGTGAAATTGAGGGCTGTACTGCATAGATTATGGGAAATGCTATGATTTCTGTTGCAGGTTTTTTTTAAAAAAACATGTTTTATGAAGTACATGAATATCTAAAGAGAATCCTGACATGTAGAATAGTTAATTGAATCTCTGCATTTTAAGTAAGGATGGAATTTTGTGCTATATGGATTTAATGTAGGGTTTTTTTAATAACCAAATCTAAAACCAGATTTTCTCAAATTTATCCTTCAATTCAGTTCTTGATGAAGCTGACAGAATTCTAGACATGGGGTTTGCTGATACAATGAATGCAATCATAGAAAATCTACCTAAGAAACGCCAGACCTTGCTTTTTTCTGCAACACAAACAAAATCCGTCAAGGATCTTGCACGGCTGAGTCTGAAAGATCCAGAATATGTTTGGGTTCATGAGAAAGCCAAATTCAGGTATGTTGTGATTATTTTTTTTTTTTTTTCTGGAGAGGGTTAGATAGTGATCCTACTTAACTGCTACCTGACAGTGCCCTGAATCAGAGGTTGCATTGTGCATTCGTCACTGGATCAGTGTCTGATCCTGCTGTGTGCCTTCCTGAAAACAAGCAATTTCCAAATCAGAGGGGACTAGTTCTGACTGAATTACAGGGAGATTACAGGGAGGCTGAACCTGTGCTTGTCTTGTCTCCTCAGGCAGCTTCTCAGACTGGAAATCTTCTTCTTCAGGAGGAAGCCACAGGGTGGATTATAGCCAGTGTCCTGGGTCTAGGAGTACTCAGTTCTGAATTACTCCTTCTTTTGTTGTTTGGCTTCCTTGCCTCCTGCATGTGTGTACTTTGTGAAACCACCACGTGTGCACAAATACAGTCTGTCTGTGTGCTGTTTATAAATCTGGCTTTCCAGGGACATGATTTCCTATTGGGAAAGTGCAGAATGAGAGTCTTGTTTGTGTGTTCAGTATTAGGAGCCCAAAAGAAGGCATGTGGTGTTAGTCCATGTGCAGTAACTCCAATGGCTTCCTGATGTGCTGCGTTTTCTGTGCATGTTTAGGGCGCTCACTCTGTGTGCACAAAATAAGTTTGTCCTGCCCTACAGTTTGGAGCAGGATGGGAGGCCCTTGCTGGAAGGGAAGTATATGGAGTGCCATGCTCAAAAAATTTAATATATCACTAAATGAGTGTTGCTTTTTGGCACATTATTTTCTTCTGAAATCCAAATGAAGAACGTTATTTTGCATTTCTGTGGGCTTGATCATCTGAGTGTCAAATTACTTATGAACATGGATGATTCTTTTTCTGCTCTTCTATGAAATACGCATATTTTTCCATATGTAAGATGCAGGAGAAAGGTGAAGCACAGAGATAAAAATAGTTTTCCTGGGACCAAACAAGAAATCATCAGGAAAATGCATGGCAGAACCACATTGAATCTTGAGGAAGTTTTTACTATTTGATTTGATTATCTCTGTATTGTACTGCAAATACCTTTTTTTAATCAGTAGTACTATCAAAGGCATCTTAAATAAACATGATTGCCACAAAAAAATGTGTGGTTAATATCCTCTTAGCTGAAGAGAATGTACAAGCCTCATATGTAGTCTTCATTTTGGGAACTATCTGTTTCACCGATCTCCCGTGTTCGGTGAAGTCTATTTTAAAGTACATCTAATTTTTTTAACTATTTGGCAGAGTGCAATTAGATAACAAACCAAATGAAAAGAAGGAAAGTATTCATTTGTTTTAGAATTTACTGCCTTAGGTTATTGCCTTATAAAAGCAATTTCCTCTGAAAGATTTAGCAAAAAGTGCTGTGGTGTAATTCAAATTAAATAACAGAATAAAAACTGGAGGAGTCTCTTGTAGTTTCATCCTCCCGAGTGACCACCTTTAGAAAGGTAATTTTGAATGCCCATGGTCTGTTTAGGGTGAAGCAGAGGGACTGTAAGAGATGAGCATTTAGATGTGTTTCAAGAGCAAATATCCCAAAGAATTTTTTTGCTGTTTTATTTCTATTTTTATGAACAGAAATGTGAGTTCAGATGACAATTCAGAGCTTTAGAAAGTTACTTTGGATGTCAATGTAATCAGTAGAAGTACATCAATGCTCTTTTTTTGTGCATGATTAGACTCTGCTTTGACATTGCCTTAAGCACAAATGATGCTTTAATAGGACTAATAGACAAAATTGCATTTTAAGTCAAGGCAATTTGAATGTCGCTGCTTAGACATGGAAAGAGTTTGCCTTGCTGGTAGTAAATGCATTTAGAAGTAATGTCAAAAGACATCTGTCCCTCCCCACTGGCTTTTAATGAAGGAATTGATGTAGCTTTCAAGTGAAGCTGCTAAGACTTGTTCCTCAAAGTGGGAGAGCTTTCCAGCCTGACTCCTTTTCTTTTCTCCTTTTTCTAAGTAGGTGTAAGACACTCTTGGCTTAAAAGAAAGGTGAGACATTTCTGTGATTTATCTAAGTGTACTTTTCTGGTGTGGGTTTTTTTTTTGTATTTTTTTTTCTTCTTTAGTACCCCAGCAACTTTGGATCAGAACTATGTTGTCTGTGAACTTCAGCAAAAAGTAAACATGTTATACTCTTTCCTGAGAACTCATTTGAAAAAGAAGAGCATTGTGTTTTTTGCAAGCTGTAAAGAGGTATGTTTTTTTTCTCCCTCCTTCTGCCCCAGCATTTTAAAACTAATAAAATGAAGATATTAATGTAGATGTCAATGCATGAGGGAGGTGAGATTGTGGACTAACTTGCAACAGGAAATTGGAGGAACAAAACATCACCTACTGTTGCATGTCATGCAGGGTCTGTCTTCTGGGCAGTTCAGTGACCCAGGCTCAATGCAGGAAGGTTCTGGAGACCTGAGTGTTCTCAGTCATTTTTGTGGTCTGCTGTTAAAAATGAATGCTAAAAGTTAATGTCATTAAGGCCCAGCTCTTTCAGTTCTGTCTTGTGACATGTTTCATAATTAGCTTACAAAGTATTTCAGTAGTTGTACTTGCTTTCCTTACAAACTTTTAAATCTGCCTGTTTGAGAAAGTGTGATTGTGAAATAGTACAGGCAAAGGTTTTTCTTACATAGCAAGTAATCCTTCAAATACCTACTTGTATAAGTGTCCTGGGACTGTTCTGTTGAAGTTACTTGCATGTGTTTGTTTTGGCACAGTGCACCTGTAACTACTGTATGTATCAAGTAATTTACAATGCGATTATTGCTTGCTAGTATAATACAATGCTAGTATTTTACAATAATATACCATGTTATGATGGTCCAGTAAATATTCATTGCAATTCTTTAACCTGTGCAAGAGGTTGCAGTATTTTTGTTGTTCTGCAGTTGACTGGTGAGTACACTGAAGTGGTCGGCTTAGTTGTACAGAAATTCTCCGAGCTGCAGCTGTTCTTGCAGTATACACAGTTTATGTAACTACTTTACTAAAAAGATAGTAGGTAGCTGCCTGCTATAAAATAATGCTGCATCATGGGTACTGTAGGTAAGAGTAAACAGGCCAATTTTATAAGAGAAACTGTTGAAACCTGGAATAGTAAACTGAGACTGATTTGAGTTGCAAGTATAAAACACAACACCCCTCCAGTACTGTCTAAAAGCAGTGCTTCTGATGGACTTTGATACTTTGGTCCCTTGCATACAGCCTAACTAATCATGTCCCAAGTTGTTCTTGCTGCTACCTACTCTGGTTTCCTTTAGGAAATGCCATCAAAAGGCATGCCAATCTTTTGCCACAGTTGGTTTCGTCTTTTACTACCTGGTTGTGTAACAAGGTCTCAAAATAACATCTTTTTTCTCTGATGTGGAGAAAAGCTTATTTAATTTGATGTTATGTCCCGGTTTGGGCCAAATTCAAGGAAACATCTGAAAGGAACGTCTTCCCAAAGGAAGGCAGGGTGTAGCCGCCCCTCCCCCACCAGGATCGGGAAAGAAAATATTCCTCAGAGGAATGTGAAAAGGGAAAAAAAGAATTATTTATTTAACGAACACACAGGAAAATAACAATAGTGCTAAATAATGAAATCTCTCTCACTGTGGAGAGAAAACCTTAAAGATTTCAGAGTCCTCCTGTGGGGTGGTCTCTCTCCTCTTCCTTGGAGCTGGGTCGACATGGGGGCCCCCCTCCAGGCTGGGGAAAGGTCCCCCGGTGGAGTTCAGATGCTCTGGTGGTTTGAGCAAGTCCAAAGGAGAAGGAAACAAAACCAAGTTTTACTCTCTGTCTCTCTCCGAGGAAAAAGAGCCGAAAAAGCTGTCTGGAAAAAGCAGGCAGGGTACTTCCTGCGCTCTTCTCCCCACACAGCCGAATGCAGAGGAGTAGCAACCTTGAGGCACAGACTGCTTTGAAAAGTTCATCTGGCCTTTTTCTCTCTCCTGTCCCGGGCTCAGTTTAAAGGCACAGGACTCGTGTTTGGGCATAGAGCGATGGTAGGGGATACACATCATAAAGTCACCCCAAGACAATGTATTATGTCAGTTGTTATGTACACTGTGTGTGATCTTAATGACTAACATTGCATGGTAACTCTTTTCCCCCCTGATTTGTTGGGTAGGTCCAATATCTATTCAGAGTGTTCTGTAAGCTGCAGCCTGGTCTTCCTGTCCTGGCACTCCATGGCAAGCAGCAGCAGATGAAGAGGATGGAAGTCTACTCTTGTTTTGTTCGGAAAAAGGCAGCAGTGCTTTTTGCTACAGATATTGCAGCTCGTGGCCTGGGTAGGTACCCGCAGAAGCAACAGCTAAACCTGTTGAAGCTTTATCAGACTTTGCACTCTGAATACCAGCCCAGTTGGTGAAAAATGAAGCTGTAGTTTGCTTAGAAGCTCATTAGGGTATCACAAAAGAGAGAAGCTTCTTAGAGTTCTGCTGTTTCTTTACTGAAGAGGCCCACTTCGTCTGTACTTTTCTTCTTACCCCAGAAAAACATATGTGGTATGGAAACAGTGATGTATTTGTTTACTACATGCTGTAAGGCAAGATTCCAGCAGTTTTAAGTATTTCTGCTATGCCTGTATCCTGTGGGTTATTCCAAAGGATATGAAAATTATTAACCTACTGAAATGTAGAAATGGAAACCTGAAATTTTAATGTCTGATGTTTGAGTGGCACTGTAGGACTGTATTGATAAAGAGACAGAAAAATAAATGAGGGTAAAAAGATTTTTTTGCCTTTTAGTTCTTGGAGGCATTTAAGTACAGCACAAGTCTTTTCAGAACTCCAGTCATTCTTTGAGATAGCAAACTCCATTGTCCAAAATGTGAGATTTTGTCACTATGTTACAAAAAGAAAGAAGATGCTCTAAAAACTGAAGTCAGGAATAAAAACTGTTCCTCATACCTTCCATACTGCTGAAATCTCACTAGTGACTATCTAATTTGGGTATGGTTAGTTTGGTTTAGAGTGTGGGTATACTTGTGGAATACAGTATAGCTGCAGACTTGGTTAGGAAGTAACACTGCAGTGCAAAGCATGCTGCTGCTGGGCAAAGTGCAACAGTTTGAAAATGTTTGTTATTAATACCATTCACAGTCAAGGTTGACTCTTGTCAGGCTTGGTCACCCCCTCCCATCTTTGAGAGGGGCTATGGTATTTCTGTATGTGACAGCTGAAGTAGTACAGTCTCACCACAGCTGACTTCAGACCCCATTGGTGTAGGATATTAACAGTGTGGGTGAAAAGTGGGTCAGATATTGTTACATAATTGTTAACGAAAGTGGTGTTTTATCATCTGTGTGACACAAAACACGTCTGTTCTTGTCAAGTGGGAAATTATGTTCCATTCATTGGACTGTCATAATTTAGGAAATGAACATACAATTCATTTAACTTTCTTTGATGCAGAGAATGATTGTTTATGTATGCTAATACATTGTTTCAGAGGATGCACCTAATGTCTGTAAATGGGTCCAAGTGATGGTTCTTACAGGAATTAATGCTCTTGAATAGAAGGATTTTGAGTCCAGTGAACTTACTTGATGTATTTTTTCTTTACACAGATTTTCCAGCAGTGAATTGGGTCATTCAGTTTGATTGTCCAGAAGATGCAAACACATACATCCACAGAGTGGGAAGAACAGCCAGGTTTGTTTTCACTTTTCATTAGTACTTTAATGTTTAAAACTAGATCACTCTGGGGACAGATCATTGGCTAAAGACTCACTTGAAAAAAATTAAGATATAAATTAGAAAGAAAAAGGCTGTTATCACTAAAAGACCCTTTTGATTAGTTAAGAGTAATGATTTAACTTAATAATTTCTTAATGAGCTTCAGAGACTTGTTACAGCAGACAAAAATATCCCTGATTGTTCCATCTGATCAGGGAAGATTGATTAATAGTGAGGAAATAGAAAACCTTTTTCCCTTGGCAGGATTACCTCAAAGGCTGAATTGAGCGTGTTTGTGGGTGGAAAAGCTTGTTTTGCCACTGACATTTATAGATAACTAAGGTTTTAGACTGTGGATCCAATTTCTTTGTGTCACTGAAGACTCTTCAAAAGAATGGAAATACTGCTAATTATTTTAATTTGGGAGGAAGGAATCAAATGTTAATTACAGGTTAAATTTTTAATTTTCTAAGTCTTTTGTGGAATTATATTCCTAAGCATAGCTTTAGTTAAAAAATATTTGTGGATGGAAGGGAGTTACCCAGATACACTGTTGAAAACCAGGTCCTTCATCTCTGAAGGAGATTTTCAAGTGAAACAGAAGCTGTTACTGCATGTGATTAGGTAGATCAAAAACCTCGTGCAATTATCTCAAGGATGAAATGCAAGACCTAACGTTATATCTTGTCTCTAATTTAATTCGTTTGTAGTAGAGCTTGCAGTACAGGCAGTTGTCAAACCTAATGACAGGCAGTTGCTTAGAATAGGATTTCAACACTATAGGAATTTGAGATCTGTGTTCCTGGATCAGAAGGCTGTAAATTTTGGTGACTGTACAACGAGAGTGCACTTCCAGCACTCTTTCAAAATGTAGAAGTTTTAGCCATGTTTTCATTGTAATTGCTAACATTTCTGCCCCATTCTGTCTCTCTGCTCTCCGTTTTCTGGTCTTGTATAGTAGAGGAACGATACATTTTTAAATGACTTTGGAAAAAACCTGTCAATGAACAAAGTCAGTGAATATTATATATAATTAGATAAAACACGTAGCTATTTTGCTAAGTTAAAATTTAGATGTAATCGTATGCATATCAGTTGAGAGAAAAGCATACAGGCTTGGTTAGAATTCTGTAATATTTTCTGTTTTGTCTGTGTTTTTTTTTTAGTCCTGTGTGGCTTCCACAGAAGGTTTGTAATTTTGTCTTTATGGTATACTGTCATCATGGAAGGACAACAATGTGTTTGGCATTGTTTAATTGTCAGTGTTTAAGATACTGGTTGAGCTCTCTCTGAGCTGTGTCAGGAATTAAAGCACCTCCCTGGAGGAGGTGTAATCCTCAGGCCTTTTCCCAATTCTCATTAGGAGCTGAGAGGAGCAATTTTAAGTAGGTTTAGCATGGGGAAACATCTCTAAAGAGCTACAAAGACAAACAACTCCCCTTTGTCATAATGCTTTTATTCAAATGTGACTCTGAGAGGACTTTAGCCTGGCAACCTTAAGGGTCTGTCTTCAGTGGCCTCTTAAGTACAGCCTTCTGTGATTGTTCGAGGGATGGATTTAGACAGAAAATTGGGGCACCGTGTCTGTCTTGGGGGCTGTGGACTGTGCTGGATGCCTTACTGGGATGTAGTTTACATTTCCTTCTACGTGAATTTTTCAGTAGGGAGACCTTACGGAATTTGGGAGTACATCTGAGCGAATTGTGTGAGCTGGAGGGTCTTGACTGACAGTGAAAGCAAATTCCTTCTGTAGGAAAAGCTTCATGGATATTTTCTCTTTCTTAATCTGATACAAAGATCAGCAGGTTCTACCTATACTGGACATTCATTTGGAAGAAACATACAGGCTCTCTCCATCCTTAAGGCAAAGCAGTCCTGGAAGGAAATTCGTGTAGGAAACTTAATAGCATGAAATAAATCTTTGAAAATAAGGCAAGGGAGATGTCTAATAATTTTAAGTAAATACTGTGCAACAAGTAAATATGCTAATGCAGTTTTTGATGTGGGTAATTGAGAATGTACTTCTCATTGAAATTTGAGTGTTGAGTAGGAAGCTTCACTTGTTTTCAATAGCTGCAGTTTGTATGAGAAGCTTGTGTTTCTTCTAGAAACTTGATAAAAATGAACTGAACTGCAATTTAGTAGTCCTCATTAATGAGGTTAGAGATAATTACAAATTTTCATGGGTTATGAGAATATAATTGCATAGAATGAAAGCTAAATTAAATATCTCATCTAATTAAGAGGCTGTGTTAAACTGTAATTAAAACTGGGATGCCAAATACTGTTTACTTTTGAAGTCAAGTTATTTCGAGATACAAAAGTAAATATGAAAGGAGAGAAATTATGTTGAGGATGGGGCTAAAAACCTTTGACTAACAATCATGGATGTGTTCCCACATCTGTCTTAAAATTTTGCAAAGCTTGATCTAAGGTGAGAGGTAACAGTTTATTTTTAAGTGAATAAGGCCACTGTGTTCCCTAAGAAACATTTCTCTTGCATTTTACCCTGCTGAAGAACATAAATTGCAACTCCTGCATTTTTGATTTATGATAAAGTAAGATCAAGAAAATCTGGGTGTTGTCCAGTAATGCTTTTACTTTATAGTAGAATTGACATCTATTGAGTGGGTTTTTTTAATAAACTTGAAAGGTATGCTATAATTGGAGTGATTGGAAGCTGTTTTTCCAATTGCATTCAAAGTCTTAACTAGTTCAGTGACAGAATTTCTAAAATACTGACAAATATCATATCCAGTAAATAATTTTGGTGTTATTTTTGCCACACAATTTCTTAGAGAAGTCAGTGGTTTAAATCACTAGATTACAGTGTTTCCTGTAGGTTTTAGTTTCAAAAACTCTAAATAAAAGCTGCTTGTTGCAATTGCCTGCAAAACTAATTTCTTCTGGCTTTTAATTTCCACTGATGCTTTGTATTCTGTAACCTATGAAGCCTACAGTTGAAACTATTCTTTGATGAATTTTGTGAAACAAGTTACAGTGCCACTAGGGGACAGCAGAAGATAATAATTTTTGAAGCACCCTGATGCTCACTTTTTTCCCCAACTGTTTTTCCAAACAAAATGTCTAAGTTGTATGGCATGAAAAAAGTGTATAGGGATATTTTTCTTCCAGTCACGATTGCATTGGTGAGACAAGACACCAAAAAGTCCATTTTATCTTTTTTTTACGTATAAATACCTTCAATTTTGGATGTACCTATATCCTGGCAAGTCTCCGTAATTAATTTCTTTCTTTCCTGGCATTACATTCATCCCTCCACTTAATGTTTAATTTTTGTTTTGCTTCAGGAGTGACTGCTAAAAGCTGCTGCTTGAGTTTAGTGATCTCTCTGTCATGAGTCTTTTTTTTTAAAGACACTAACACTGGAATGTTAAACAGAATGAATCTTTTTGCTCTGCAGTTTTTGTCTGTGGTATATCCAGAGCTATATATAAGATGTAGGTCTGACTGGCTCAGACTTCTGATGGTATTTAATCCAGCCTAGCTGGTTAGATTTCTGAGGTGCTTGTACTGACTGGAAAGTAATTGTAATTTTGTTGTTGTCATTAAACATAGTGTGCACACAGGCCTGCAAGTACTGTCTAGCTCTGTGTATGCTTTTTTTCTTTTTAGTTAATCATATTTCTGAAAAGAAACAGAATAATAAAACTCCATCTTCCAAAAGCAGAATACTCTGTTACCTGCTATCTTTGTAGTGGCTGGTGTGATTAGACCCAAAGAGGTATGACTAAAGACTTTTAAGAAGAATGTGTTTTTTGATGCTTTTTGAGTACTAGAGAACACACACGCCTGCCAAATTATGGACAGGTGAAAGGGGCAGGTCATAGAATGATCTTATTCTGTCTGTTATACTCTTTAGTATAAGCTCTGAAGCTCGTTAATGCTCATTGGGGCTCTCCTTAAATAATTGCACATTATATGTGTGAATGTGAGACTAAGCCTTAAGAGTAATGTGGCAATAAAGCATTTAAAAATGTGAGTGAGTTAACAGTACCTTTTTCAATGGTGGAAGCTTGGTTTTTATTTCTTTTTTTAATGGGAAAAATATTTCAGGGATATGTGTCTTGGGTCCTGAATAACCAGGACAGCCAAGATGACAACTCCTTGTTTTGATTATTTTTCTATTTTTATTTTTATTAAAAGACCTACTGTAGCACTGTTAATGTTGTTTAAAAATAAGTGCCATATTAAGACCATCTCATATTATATTGCAGTCAAGTCATCATCCTAACTCAAGTTAAGTAAAAATAGCTGCTGGTGGAGGTCACAAGACATTGTTGACACCACATTTAACTTGGAATTCACATTATTAAATTCTCTAAATTTAAACACTGTATCCTAGCTACACTCTTGACAGTGGCCTCTGATGCTGCAGTTGTACTGACTGGCACTGTGTTATCTGCTAGAATTCTCTTCCTAATGGAATGGTTCCTGTACACTGAATGATTAAGCGGCCAAGGTTATTGCCTGCTGATGTGAAGCTATGCCATAAACTGGAATAACAAAATAAATAAGCACATGTATTTTAACTCAGCAGAGTGGACACAGCTGCTGTGGGAAATGGATTGCTTCCAGTGTAGGATGGAGGAGCCAACAACCTCCCAAGGCCTTTTGAAACCAATTTGTTCTAAGACTAACTTGATAAGGTTGGTGAGCCACTACCTGTTCTTGTCCATTATTTCTTGTGACCGAGACTGGCAAACAGAGACCCTGAGCCAGTATGATTGAATGAAGGGGGGATTGTGGGGGATTGTGGTTCTACGGTAAGAGTAAAACCCAGTTTTTTCTCTGAACTTGCCAATAGGAATAAAAGGGCTACTTTCCAGACAGAAAAAGGAGAAAGATATTAACGATCACTGGAAAAGAAAAAATAAACTGAATCAATCTCTGACTTCATAGCAAAATTTACTGATAATTTTTGGGGGATACTGAACTACGATCTCTGCAATGGAGTAATAGAAATGAACAAAGCATTAGAAGTGATCCAAAGCAACACCAACAAATGAAGTCAGTTCACATTTTGTTGTTTAAATGCTCTGTGGGATGTCAGACTTTTCACAATCCATGGGAAGAAGCTCTTCTTCCTGGGTGAATCGAGGACTCAGCAGTGAACACTGGCTATCTGCTGCATTTGGTCAGCTGTGAATAGTCAAGACACTTCCGAGTCTCTTGTAATTTTTGTTGGGCTGCTTTGGTAAGACTTGCTGTACATGGTAAAGCACAGTTTCAGATTGCAGTGCACACAGATCTCTTGTTAAAGATTTGCTGTTTTAAACAGAAATAGGTATTACAAAAAGAGGCCATTGATCATGTAGATGGGATAGAAATTTCAATACGCATTTGTTTTCTGTGCTCATTTGTCATTGAAAAAAACCAGAATAACAAATCACCATATTATGAAAGAAACCCAGCAGTGTGGAAGTTATGATAAATGGTAGATAAAACTCTTCTTGTTACTGGGCCTGGAAAAATAATGTTTTCTTGGTTTGAAGATTAGATTTCACCAGTCCTCATTATGTCAGAAGGCCTAGAAGGTAGTATGATTGGAAATAAAGTTTTGCCTGAATTGAGCCTGATATTGGAGACCTAAAGCTGTTACTTTGTTTAAGAAACATATTTAGAAATGGTAGCTTATGTAGTCAAATTTAATGGTTGAGTTTTAAAATTAAATATGAATTATTGTATTTCTGTAGAACCCCTTGGGGGTAGATATGGATATTAGTTTCTCTTTGTTAAAGGATAGTGTGTGGGTGAACAGATTTATTTGTTATGTGTATGACATTGAAACAGATCTGCTCAGAATAAAACTATCCATTCTGGTATGTTTGGATATATTTTTATAGATGTCTTATATTGTTCCATTACACAAAAATGTGCAACACAGACAAATGCCTGCATCAGTTAAATGTTTATTCCTTCACTACCGTAGTTGTTAATAAAAAATTTGAAAACAGTTAAAAAAATAAATATAAATTACATGCTAGAAATAGTAGACTATAGTCACCTAATAGTTGACTCACTCTAACTTTTTTCATAATCCATCTATGTTATGCATCATTGTTAGGTTATTAGCTAATAATTCCCTGCTATTTATTGCACTCTTTGCAGGGGCAAATCTTTGCTTTAGAAACAGGAGTCTGTTTCTAAACTTTTGTATTTTGCTCACCAGTTTTTCCACATGATGAAATTGTCTTGTTTTTGATTCTTTATGGAAACTAAAATTATGTGCTAAGATTTAAAAAACGTTATTTTTGCAAAATCAAGTGGTCCAGATTATTTCTGTTCTGAGAAGGATGTGAATGGTGTGTAGCGAATAAATGATTGCCTTACATGGTGAATAACTTAGTTTCATAGTGGAAGTAACTATTCAGTAGTTTTGTATTTATAGTTTTGCAATTATGTATGCTAAACAAAGGGTAAAAGAAGAGTGAAAATACGTAATTAGAGTGTATCATCAGGCACATGCAAAATCAGGCACATTTATTGGGATTGGTTTTGATGCTATTCCAGATGCTTAACTTGTTGACCTTAATGTTTTGAGGAGAGCAGTCTCTTGCTTCCTTCTGGTAAATCTCTAGCAGATTTGGTCTGAGTGAGAAAGAGACAGTTGAGCAGTTGATCTGGCTTCCCTGGTGGCCAGTTTCCTTTCTCTGAAAGGATTTACTGTGGAGAGTTTCTGCAACATTAAAGTATCTGAAGGTGGCTTGTTGGCTTGGAATTCAATACTTTTGGGAATGGGCTTTGATTTAAGCTCACAAGTTTTGCAGGATGCCTTACTTCCCTCTGTGTCTTTTGACAGATGAGATAACAGCATGTGTTGATGCTATCCGTGCTGGCCCAGTTAGGCTAAAATTAGATCTTTAATCAAGTCATCCTGGTAAAGTCCCATTCAAGTTACAGATTAAAAACACCCTACAAAATACTTTCTTTCGAGTATGGTGGTAAATGTGTGATGTCCAAAGTACAAAAAAAATTATACTTACGGTTCCTGCATGTTCATGTGTGGCAAATGTCTTAAACATTATCACCTCTCGTGTATTGCATTTTCTGTAACAGGAAATATTCCAATTCAGGAAACTGTTATGCAAGTATCTTTATATCTGCTACCCTTCTCCCCCAAATTTTATGATTATCTCATCATCTCAGTTTTCTCCTTTAGGAGTTTTTAAAATAGATTATTTTTTCTTGTCAAACAAATCAGAAATACTGCCTTTAACTCTGAAAATTTGGCATCAACTTAAGTCTTCTGAAATACAAATGTTAGGGAAACATGTTGTGATACATCTGTTTGAGACAACCTGTATAACATTTCCTGTAAAGTCTGCATATCCATGCACCTTATCCTTACAGTTCCCTTTCCATAACTTTTTTCCTGCTGGATATTTGCTTTTACAGCAGAACGCTGGTGCCTGATGACCATCATGAGATGGTTCCCATTCCTATTTTATTCTGTTATGACCACAACTCGTATGTCACTGATAAAGTGTGGTGCATTTGATTGAACTATATGTTACGATGGTAATGACAAGGATGTAGAAGTACTCTGAATGTAGTTAGAACAAGCTCAACTCTAGCTGCATGGCCAGGTGGAGTTGATTAACAACCACAGTATGCTTTCATTGATTTTGGTAATAAAATCAATGATTTTGTGATAAATGGTAATGTGTTTGCTTTAATAGTATTGCCTGAGGGTGTATGCAGCCATTGACTGGATCTGATCAAGGATGGATTAAGATAGGTTAAGATTAGGCAACAATTGAGTGCCTGTTTGGCCTGCATGAAAACCATTTTTTTTCTCATACTGTCTTCACTGGACTATTGCCATTCTATTTCTTCATGCTTGATAGCAGCTGTCAGCTCTGGGTGATTTTTAGCAGAAGTTTAAGATGGATTCTGTCATGGTGCATAAACTATCCTCTTAATTTTAGTGTGTTGTTTTGTTTTTTTTTTTTTAAATCAAGTGAAGCTATTTGGCAACACTTTGTGTTTCTTTGCTAAGGAAGTGGGGTTCTTAACATTTTTAAACCATTTTTCTCTACTTTTAATTAGCCAGTACCACATTGTCCTAGGTAATTTATCTCACTTCCTTTTTGTCTGCCTTTGGCACTTGCCCTTGATTGTAGACATCTTTCTTTTTCTCATCTGCAGTCACTGTAAATATAACCCTTTGCTTTATAGCACTAATGATGATTTTCACAGCTTCCTGCTTGTAAGTCATGATTGAGTTGCAGAGAAGTTGCTTGCATTTTTCAAAAGTATTGAAGTCAGTAGACACTAGAAAATAAGGCACGTATGAGCTAGAAGTGATTCCCCC
>VZTH01014820.1:45650-81515 GCA_013397815.1 Aleadryas rufinucha | reverse complement strand
CAGACTTTCTGCAAGTAAGATGCAATTTTCCCTGGACTTGGAATAAATTGTATCTTCTACCCTTAGAGACTTAAAATCACAGCGCAAAGATGAGTCCCTTCTCTGGTTTCTTGATCACCTTGAGGAGATGACAAGTTATCATCAATTACTACACAGTCCAAGAAAGTTTGATTACTTTGAGGTTTTTAATTTACTTTTCTTCAGCCGAGTCAAAGTCCATACTTAATGAATAATAAATCACCAGAGTGAATTAGCGTTTTAGGACAGATGACAGGTTTTGGTGATGATGGACAAGTTGAAGGCTGCAGCCAGCAAGAATGAGGAGAACTTCTCCTAATATCATCTCATGTGCAGTAGTACTCCTGCTGAAGAATTACAATAACTGAGGTTGTTTCTTCACTGCTTTATCATCTGTAAAGGTTTAAAGGTTTTATCTGTGTGCTGAAAATAATTACAGAGATGTTCCTTTGTTTGCTTTAGTGGAGAACTTTATTCCTGTAGCATACTAAGGGGTGTTCTTTTCTCCTATGTTTTAGGTATTGTAATGGAAACAAATTTCGTCATGAAAACGTTTACTAGACATTTGTAAATTATCTTTAGAAGTCAGTCTCCAAACCCATCATATATATTACTGGGGGAAAAAAAAATCCCAGGCATCCAAGAGCATTTTGTTGTGATTTTTCAAATTCATCAAATTAAAGCAGAAAGCTGTAATAAAAGCTATCAGACTGTTTTAACTGCAGATTTTGTTGCTACTTGCATTGCTTACTGTGCTGTGACAGATAGTGTTTATAATTTTCAAACAGTTCTGCAGTACTGTTTTTGCCAAGTGATGACTGTTTATCCTTGGAGAAATGTGGGCTCCTTGTATTCCACTTGAAATGATTTTTATCAGTTAATAGTGTGATTCTTGTTTGGTGTGCCTGAGAACATCCTTCTACGCTCCCCGGCCTTCCTAAAGAAGGGAGTTCAAAGCTGCTCTACAGAGCAACTTACCAATCTTGTTTTGCTTTGTCCTACACCTTGCTCTCATCAGTTGGTTATGAGTTGAATTCTGTCCAATTCTGGCATATTTCTGAAATTCAGTTGAAATTCTTTTTTCTTGGTAATGTAGGACTGTGCAATATTTTCCCCACAATCTGTGCTCTTAAGAACTATTTGTAAATATAAAGAAGGAAGCAGTGTAAGTGCTACAGCAGTTAAAGACTTAGTGCATGCAAGCTCACCATTACCTGCTTCTTCAGTAGAACTCAAACCCGTTGCGTTGTTTGTTTACTAATGCTGTTGGGTACTTTCTTCTACATGAATGTCCTGAAGTCAGTAAATGTGCCAAAAGCAGGAGCTGATATTTTCTTGCACAAAAAGAAAATGATCAAGAAGATGCTTTAAGCATAAATTAGCTGATTTTTAATGTCTTTGCTAACCATGCATCTTGAGTAATTACCAGCTCATCTGCATTTGATACAGCTGTTAAGTGCACTGAAGAGTGAATGGTAGATACGTTCTTATGGGATCAGTCTGATTGTATCTTTTCTTTTACACCTGGAAACTGCTTCTGTAAATGAAAGAGCTCCTGTTTTTATGCTTTTCTTTCAGTGATGTTTCTGTGACCTGTTAGCCTTTACTGAACATGTAAGAAGGAGTTGTATTTGAGATCAAGGCACTTAACCTTTCATAACCTTCCCTGTCTTCGGCTTGGAGGATATGCAAAGAGAATCAGTTTTTACCCTGTGTTAAACCTTGCCTATTGGCAAAGGGTGAATGCAAGTAGCTGGATTTTCTAGTACTGTAATCAAAGCACACTTTGATCAAGTGCCATTTGTTTGCCACTAATATTTCAAATTGAGGGAAGAAAAGAGTCACTGATCTGAATCCATGTCTTAGCCCCAGATGTTTAGAACTTCAGGTGTAGTTTTAAAATCAGCTCAAGGGGGGATTTGAGCTGATTTTAAACTGGTTTGCCTCTTCTTTTCCCTTTATTAAGTGAGAATATTTGTCTGTTCTTTGGACTGCTTATAAGGAATCAAATGTAAATTCTCAGTGGCTATTGAAAACATCAGCAGGAAATGTAATTTTTTCTTATTTGCTTGAGGTTTCTTTTTTTCCCTTCTGATCAGGTACAAAGAAGGTGGTGAAGCTTTGTTAGTATTGCTTCCTTCAGAAGAAAAAGGCATGGTGGAACAGCTGGCACAGAGGAAAGTACCTATCAGTGAAATCAAGTAAGTAGCTAACGGCCTGTCTGTTATTCAGCCTTCTTTCTGCAAGAGTAATGTGTGCTGAGTCTATGACAATCTTGAAGAAGTGCTTTAATTGCCTGGAGCTGGACAAATCAGAGGAAGGAATTAGTTTTGGTAGTGTTGTAGAAGGAAAAGACCTTGAGAAGTTACCTGTTTTATTGCTGTTCCCAAAGGCAGGATGAGCTGCACAAATCATTCTTATCAGTTGCCAATTAATATATTCACAATTTCCCAAAGAGACCTCATCTGTACTCAACAGTTAGTACCATTAGCATTTTTTTCTTCAAGAGTCTGATAAGACTTGTAAGTAATTTAAATGAAATATTTCTGTTGTCTTGTGCCAAGAATATATGGAAAATGATGTATTCTCTTACTCTTTGCAGCTACTTTTTATGTAATTGAACATGATAATGCTTTCTTTCTCTTTTGCAGATTAAACAATTACAATTTCTTTAATCTGTCCCTGTATGTTTTTATGGCTGTTATAATTTTTGTTTCTCTTATCTGTTTTTTCTTTAGTTCTAGACTATTTCTCCAATTTGTCATGACCTTTCTGAATCAGTTAGTCGAGGGACAGGATGTAAAAGATGGTCATTTTACATACTAAAGAGAGTGTTCCAAGGGAAACCTGTAAAGAGCTATGTTATCTGTACAAATAGAACTGACTTTGAAGGAGTTGCAGAAGTATATAAGAATACCAGGTAAAAATAAAAAAGCATGTTTCCATTTTCTGTTAAATGCAGAGTAATGGATATGTAGGGAACACAAAAACCCTAACTGTAAAAATATTAGAAAAAAAGACCACCACTAAAAGAATTGATGGTAGTTTCTTATTTAGCAGCTATAGGTAGGAAGGCGTTTACTGTTCTTTGAGTCTGTCAGTCTGATATTGAATTAAAAGAGAAAAGAGAATGTGAAGGAAATATGGAAGAAGAATTGAAAACAAGCCAGAAAATGTGATTTGAGCTTTACTCCATTTTTAGCACTTACAAAGTTCAGGTCGCACCATGCCAAAAATCATATGGTAGAGATAAAACAAATCAGAGAAGGATGACGAGAGAAAATGTAAGTTTCTGTATGAGTGGGTATGAGCAAAGCTAGGACTGTTTTTTACTTTGAAAAGCTGTGGTTTGCATGTGAAGATATGGATGTCTAAGCAAAGAAGATAATTAACTATGCAGAATTTGTCTGTAGAACAGTTGTTTTTGAGAAGAAATCAAATTAGGATGAAACTTTAGGTGGTTGTTTATACCTCATTGCTTAAATCTTAAGGTTTGCTCAAAATTTATAAGTTGCCATCTCTTCAGAAAATTGAAACAGATAATAGAAACAATGCATATAGTGTTTGCTGGATTTAAGGTTTAGGGTTTTTTTGTTTTTGTTTTTGTTTTTTTTTTTAAGAATTTTTGTTGTACAGGATATGCCATTTCAAAGGATCTTCTGAACTGTACTTGTGACTGCTGTTTCTGTGTAACAAACTGAGTACACAGCAACTGGTGAAGTAAATCCACTTGTTCTGGTCAAATATGTATCAAATCCATGAAGGATGTGCATTAACTTCAAACATAAACGATTTTTGCTAAAACAGTGAAATAAGGACTAGAATGCAGTCCAACAACTACTTAATGACAAACCCAAACAAAACCCCACCAAGTGAATGTGGATAATATCAGTAATGAAACTGAAGTCTGGTATTTTCTTTTCCCTTAAGCATCATAGTGCTTTAAAAGGATCTGTTGTATAACCACTGCAGTAAATAGTCTCTTTTTCCAAACTTGATCATTTTCCTTCTTAAAATGATAGTTATTCAAGTAATTTATTTTACTTTTACATTCAGTGAATAAATGTCTGATCTTATGCACATTATAAATATTTCCCCTTTCTTTGTCAGCTAAGCTTTTAACTTCTTAAGTAATGGTGTTAATTGTTTGAACAGCTTATCAAAGGAAATGGTAAAAAAGCCTCTTTAGCCTGTATTTATCCATGTAAATAGAAATCCGTGTTTTTGTACCGGGATAATAATCCAATTTTAATTGGGCAAACATTTCACCCCAAATAAATGCATATTATGTTTATAATCCAAGTTAGTTGGCTCTCTGGAGAGACATCCATGGCCGTGTCTCTTAACATATTGTTGCTAATCTGATGTTACTTTAATGGAAAACTGCCTTTTTTTTTTTTTAACACCACCCCAAAAATTCATTCTCTTACTCTTTGCAGCTACTTTTTTTGTAATTGAACATGATAATGCTTTCTTTCTCTTTTGCAGATTAAACAATTACAATTTCTTTAATCTGTCCCTGTATGTTTTTATTGCTGTTATCTTGTAGGAAGCCACTAGGACATATGTATAATAAACACATTTAAGTAATATTCTTAATTGGAGTCATTATTAGAAAAGTCAGGGCTTTTGATTAATAACATATTTTAACAGCCTTCCCCAAGATCCAGTTTTTCAGTCTGCAAAAAAACTTTAATAGAATTTGTAACATCATAATGAATGGGAATGCTTTCACTTAGAGCTGTCTGCCTAGTGTGTTAAGATTTAAAAGGTGTAGCATTGTACTTTTAAGTGGCTAACTAAAATCCTTAAAAAATTGTCCTTGTAATTACTTATGGATTGCAAACCAATTTAATTCTAGAAGTTTTAAACTACAGATTTTCTCATGCTGTGTACTTCTAGCCAGTTTCCCAATTAATACAACCCCTGTGTGTTTTGTAAGTTTATAAATTGTTAAATAAGTTGTATCAACCCACGGACTATGTTCCAGGTCTTCTGGTGAAGTCTTCTCCTGTTGTTTGTCTTACTCACGTAATTATAGATTCTCAAGAATTCTTACTTGGGAATTAGAAGATAATGAGCATTGCTTACTGCCCACAGAGTTTAACTCTTCAAGTTTCTGAAATTCTCTCTGAAAACTTTTTTTCAAAAGCTTCTTTTTAAAGTGTTGTCAATTCAAGTGTTTGTTTTGCTGTTCTTGTTAACCTGTTGTCTGGTATAGTGGTCAGAAGAACTCTGTAACTTTCCTTATTTTGTATTTTTTGATTTGCAAACTATTTTTAATGTTCTTTTATTTCATTTAGACAGACTTTTTAAAACAGTTCCATAATTTGAAAGTAGAGAGAGGAAGAACTTTCCTATTTTCCTGGATACCTATTCAAAAGACTAGGGTTTAGGCTCTTTTCTTAATTTTCAATTTTATATCTAAGCTGCCTGTAGAGGTTTTCAGTAAACTAGTCCCTTCTAATCAGCACAAGCTGCCAATTTACAGGTAGTCCTTTTAACAGTACATAACTTCTTCATTGTTCAAGGAGAGCAAGAGAAAGTGCAAAATATGCAGTAATAAATACCGTATTTAGAGCATTCAAATATGGCAAGAAGGTACTCTGAAAGTATTAAATAGTATGTACATTTTTGTAAGGCACCTGTAATCTCCTAGTTTTCCATGCAAGCTGGAAACTGAAATTATTTTTGATAGTATTTTGAGGTTACTGTATTGCATCCAGCTTTGTTGGGTAAAAAGATAAGAGGTGCTTCCTCAGGTGTTACCGTAACAGATTTTGTGTAGAAAATTTTACCAAAGGAAGTGCAAGTATATTGATACCCATGATGTAATATCGCTTTCTTTAGTATTATGGCAAGAAAAGAGTGTTTTTTGAAGAAAACAGCAATAACAACAACAAAACACCTTTTTTCTTTTTTTTTCTTTCTCACAGTGGATAATACTTGTATATGTATTCCACATGTTGGTAGTATTAATAAAGGGAATCTGTTAAAACTCACTGCCTCCCTGTTGCCATAGTTACTGTAAGACAATCCATGGGTGTCACTGATCAGTGTGGTTATGCACCTGTATGTGATCTGCTGGCGTGAGCCTTCCTTAGGTCCCAGCCTTCCCCCCTCCCTCCAGCCTTCAGGTTGTTTAGTGTAACCATAGGGAGCCACGTCTCCAGACTGAGAGCACAGTGCAAAACCTGCTGCTGCTTGGAAGCTGAGTGGAATATGGAAACTGTTTTGCTCCATCAGGGCAGCAGGGTCTTTTAGGTGGTTGTTGATCTTTTTTGCTTAAATTCTGCTTTGGAGAGGAGTGGGGAAAAGAGAATGTCTAGTTAAAACAATGCTTTTATCCTAGTATTAAAACCAGGGAAAATGAGAGGAAATCAAGCTGTGTATCAGCCAGGAAATTTGGAGATTGCTGTGTGATCAGTTCATAAGGCCAAGCAAGCTGGGTTCGTGTTTCCATCATGGCAGGTCAAGTGTGGCCATTTATGCAACTGGCAGGCGAAACTGTAGCTTCAGAAAGTTGTACTGCTCCTTATAGGTAAGATATGTGATCACAGAGTAGGAAATAACCAGTCTACTTAGAATGGCAGACAATGTTATAAAATCCCCTTCTAGCCTTTGAATAGTTGGTTTTAGCTCACTGGTCCTTAGCCATTTAGGCAAGCTTATAAATTATGATAATTCATTTAAGTGTTTAGCTTTTAGGTTTGTCTCTCCTAATAGTCACATGTATACGATTTATTGTAAAGAGTTTTATTTGTTCAGAAAGAAATAACATACAAACTCATTAAAGCCAAAGTCCAATTTAACAAAGACCAGCTTTCTCATTTTTTGAATCCCAGCAGTAGAGGAAGATGACAGTGGGTGACTGTCTTGATACAGTGTTGGAGAAGACAGAATCCAGTACTACTCTTTTTTTGAGATTCAGTGTTGCAAATTTGCTCATTCATTAGCAAACACATTAGCTCAAAATGTGCCTAGGGTACCATGTTCTTAGTTGACATTGCTTAGATTTATACCACATTATCTAGCCATGCTTTTAAATGTGAAGTATCTTGTGGGTTTTTGTCTTTTTCAAACCCTTTTTTTGCAGATTTCAATCAAATTACTCAAAATTTATATGCAGTCTACAAAATGTTGCTGTATTTTTTCTAGAATTGTTGTCTATTATGCTTGGAGCTTCAGTAACATACAGTCTCTTATAAATAATGAATCATATTCCTACAATAATCAAGTCATAGAAAATAATGACTAATAGCACGTCCAGGTGAGAATTGGAACTTGGTAAGCATTTTGAGTTTGACAGTGGCAGCAGGGAGTATTTGGCAGTCTCAGCTCCTCTTTGAGTACTGCTCCAAGGCCATTTTTGCATTACTTAAAGATTTCACATAGCCCATGTTTCCCTATTTTATGAGAATGTACAACTGCCAGATGCTTTCCTGACACCAGATACGACATCTGCTATTTCTTTCCTATTCTTAAAACCTGCTAATGCTGCTACGGAGGATAATCAAACTGATGAATCATATTTTGCTTCTGACTAAGCTATGTTAGCTGTTGTGTATTTGCTTATTTTCTTTAGGTCCTTACAAATTGGGTTTTTTGGTATCAAGAAGAAGTTAAACGATTAACTTCCTTTTTGCCACCTTTGAATATGAGCACTGTGTTTACCTGGCCTGTCTGATAGGATTTTTTTTCCTTCATCTCAGATGAGTTCTTAAGATTAGACACAACTATGACCCCAAGTGCTTTTATTTTCTTTAGTTGCTGTGGAGCAAACTTCTTTTGAACCAGCTGATTTATCTGAGTACTTGGTTTCCCGTGATTTGTGATTCTGGTGTGAGCTTGTACTGTGCTGTAGCTGTTGTTAGCTGACTGATTGCAGCTGCCACTTTGAGTGAAGGCAAGGGAAAAAGGCAGTGGCTAATTTAAGGGCTTTGAGGTCATCTCGTAACAGCTCTCTCATAACTTAGCAGCAATCCAACACTTTTCTGGACTGTCATTCTACTGGTGTTCATATTAATTTTTTTTATAACCCATGCTATACCTTCTTTACTTCTTGTATCATTATATTCCAAAGATTTGTTGGTCAGTTTGTCCCCCACTCAATTTTTCATGCTTCCTTTTTTTCTTTCTTATGTCTTTACATTTTTAGAGCCAATTATGTGCTGTCTGGAAACTGAAACTCAAGTTTTTTGATCTTTCACTAAAACTGCAGCTAAATAGTGCTTGTGTACACTGTAGTTTTGCCCTGGCTGTATCTGAACAGAGTGAAGAAATTGAAAGGGAATGAAGTTTGATACCTGTTTTCTTATTTAGTGAGAATAACCTCCTAGCATGTTTGCTAGGTTGTATGATACACTAGGGTGGCAGTAGCAGCTCAAAAGTAGATGAGAGGAGGTCTGGGCAAATAAACCTGCAATAATGTAGGTATCACTAGAATAAGTTTAAAAATTCAGAATCTGGGAGAGGACCTGTTTATCTTTCTAGTAGGTTTAATGGCATTTTCTATAGTACAGTCAATATTCTTTATTTACTTGAGAAGCTCTTAAATCTGTTTAATCTCAATGTCCTTTGTTATTGCTCACCTGGCTATTTTTTCTAAGAAGTACTTAAATTTCAGTATTCCTGGCACAATGAATCTTATTTAAGCTTTTAAAAATGCTGACAATTTCCTTATGAAGACTTATTTCAGCATAAAGTAGTGCTCTATTTCATTATGCTGTTTCTGTATTTTTTTAGTACTTTTATAAAATCAAGAAGTTCTTTTCTGCTGGTTTCTGCTTTGCTTTGAAAGAGGTTTCACCACCTTCAGTGAAAACTGTCTCTGAATAAAACACCAGTATTTGTCTTTTCTGCATTATTTGTTTGAGGAGTGTATTCTTCATCCTTTATATGGTTCCATTCTGTGCTGTTCCAGTGGTAATAGCTCTATGCATAATAAAACAATGCAAAATATGCAGAGATGCTCCTGAGAACTTAATAGGTGCTTATTTTAGCATGTTCTAATAATTAAAGCTTGCCTATTTTTTTTAATTAGAATTAATCCTGAAAAACTTACAGACATCCAGAAGAGGATGCAAGCTTTCTTAGCTCAAGATCAGGAGTTAAAAGAGAAAGCTCAAAGGGTAAGTCATCTGCTACACTATAATTCTGGGGGCATGTTAGTTGAATAGAACTGCTGATTGAATAACTGACCAGCTCATACATGCCCAGAAGCAGTGTTTGGAAGTGAAGAACCACCAGAGATAATTGAGCACTTGGAGAATTTCCTGTATTAGGAGAGAAACATAAATTAGAGGGAACCAGAGTCTTCTGAGTGATGCCCAGTGACAGGAGAGGAGGCAACAGGCACAAATTGCTATACAAAAAGCTCCATTTAAATCCAGAAAAAGCCTTTATTGTGAGGGTGGTTGAACACTAGAACAGGTTGCACAGCAAGGCTGTGCAGTCTCCAAATGCCGGTTATTAAAAGCTGGGTTCCTTTCTGAGCAGCCTGCCCTAGCTGACCTTGGCTTGAGCAGGCGCTTGGACTAGATGGTCTCTGAAGTTTCTTCTCAACTTCAACTGCCTAAGAGTTTATTGGAAAACTGATATAGAAAATTTCAAAATAATACTACTAATAAAAAAGGTTACTTAAAAGTAGCAGATCACATTACTTGACTTAAAAAGTTAGAAATAAAAAACCACATAGGCCTCACATGCCCACCTTGATCAATTTTTATTGTCATATATCCTGAATATATGTGACAAGTTGTCCTTTCTCAGGGTAAAATCCAATGCATTGAATAAAGCATTTTAACTTTTGTTTGGATTTAAACGAGCAGCAAAATAGCTTAGAATAGCTCTTCCAGGTAAGATGGAGAATCATGTGAATGGGTTTATGAATGGGATTTCTTTACTGTGCTGGTTAATGCTGGGAGACTTCATGGACAATATGTGAATTTCACCCAAGTTTTTATCAGATTTGGGGAAGGTAGGGAAACTTCAAATGACTAAGTAGGTTCCCGGATGAGAATGAGCTTGGTTGTAAAAGACACCTTCTGTGAAAGGTGGCCTGTGAAACATTTCTGGATATTGCGCTGCCTCTTGCCATCATTAGACATATTTGCTGACCTTTCCCTGGTTTTATACTATTTCTAGGCCATGAACTATTTGGAATAGAGCTTACTACTTGTTTTATTGAAGCACTGCAGCATGTTGGTTTTCTGAGACTGGTTGGTTTGTTGTTAATGTTGTTTGTGGTTTTTTTGGCTTTTTTGTTTGGATTTTCTTTGTTGTTGTTTTGTTTGTTTTGTTTTGTTTTTGAACTGTGTATATATCATTAGCCTATGAAGTCTGTAGTTGTATCAAGTCTCTTCAAAACTATACAAAATCAAAAAGTCAAATTGAGCTGCAGGGAAACACAGTTAAAAGGATAATAGGCAAATCTTTCATGTCATTTTTTTCTTATAGATGTAGGTCAAATTAAAATAGTACAACCAAAGGCCACATGGTGAGAAATCCAGAAGTGCCAAAGCCTGCAAAATATGTGATTGCAGAGCTTCTGGGTTAGTGTAAATAACTTTTTATTTGTATGAGCTAGTGTGGGGATTAATAACACTTGAAGGTATATTGGTAAACCTGAGTGGTAGGGTAAGATGAAAAGAGGATTGTGAAAGCTTAGAGATACCAAGAATTTCAACCTTTCTGTTGAACTGAGACATAAAATGAGTCAAGTTGAAATATTTAAAACGCTTCAGATTCATCTCACCTAGCTATAGATGTCCTCTATGAGTTAGTCTGCCTGAATTTTCATTTATAGCTGATAGGGTGGAATAAGCACTTCTACAATGTCTCCTGGCACAGATACCTTAAAAACCCTTTGGGATGGATGGATGAATGGTGGTTTCTTTGTGCTGCAGAGGTAGGCTGTGTGATGTGACCTAGCTTGGATGCCTGCAGGAGGAATGCTTAGTGAGTCAGAGGAATGCCATTCTTACTTTCCTAAACAAGGAGATTTAAATCAAAGTGCCTGGGGAACTCGGTGGGAGCTTTGTGAATAAAATATCTAAGGCAATGTTCCAAGGGAATGCTTTTAAAAACTACTTCTGGCGTTTAGGTATTCCAGGTTTTTGTAGTGCACGAAACATTACTTGTAGCAATGTGGAATGTCAGCGTAAGCTTCATCCTGGGGCTGCACAAGCTAGAGCGACTGGTGATGTGTCATGATCACCTCCAGCTGCCACGGGAAGTTGCAGTTACACCAATTTATGTCAGAAGTGACAGAGCAGCTGGTTGGGGGAGGATGAGAGTAGGAGGAATCCAGCATCATCTTACTTGGAATGAAAACACTAACAAACCTCTGTTTCTGGCACTGGCTTTTTAAGATCTCTTAAAAGGCAGAGAAGGATCATTCAGAATTGAGTAGAAGAAAATAATGATCAAGTTTCAAGATAGCCCAAGAATAAAATCAAACATGGGCTGTCTGTCAGTGTTACAGATAAAAACTTAAATTTGTTCTGAAAATTTTAATTGCCATATAATTGCCCTTTCAAGCCATTTTTGTTGCAGTTTTTAATTTATGGATAGCAGAGCAGTGTCATTGTTGCAGGTAAGCTGTACATACATTCAGTTTTTGAAAAACTTGAAGTATGGACAAGTGGTTTATCACAGAAGTGCCCCTCTTTAATAAGGTTTAACTATGAATGTTCATACTATGCAAACATGCCCAAGTAGTCTTACATGTCACTGTGAATAAAACATTAAAATTAATGCAAATGAAATTCTGACCTTGGATCCTTATCTGAAATGCTGGATTTCTCAGAAGCATGGGTGTTACGTTGTCTAGCCTGTCTGTTGCAGGCTGCCAAGTTCTTGGCATTTTTAGTGTAAGAAATAGACAAATTCCCTAGCTGAATGGATGAGATAGCAGTGAAACAGCGCAGCTATGCACAGAAGTTCAGATAGGATGATAGTCTACCATCATATGTTGAGGGCATGAGGTCTAAGTTATTGTGTCCTCTAAGCTTGAAGCGCCTTACTTCAACGTGCTTTTACTTTGTTTGAAAAAAGAAAGTTCTTGATTACTAATTGCTTCAACAGACTTCATGGTTCATTTGGTAGGACGTGGTTCCCTTGCTGTTGCTTGGAAAGACAGTTTGAATCAGACTGAGGCTCCTTTGAAACCTTTGCAGTTCTTCTCATGGACTGATGCTGCCTTTTGGCATTTCTTGTAATTTTAATATGTCAGTTCAGCCAGTTCTGGAAAACAGTTTAAAAAAATAATTTTTTTTTTATTGCTGATTCAAATGTTACTGTGGCACTGGAGTGATGTCTGTCCATTAAATTCTTCATCACACCCAGAGGGATGTGCAGGGTGTTACAGTCTGAGATTCCAGTCACACCCTGTTAGTTTTGAATTTTGTCAAAACAGCACATCAGTTGAATTGTGTGCATACAACAGTTATCCAAGAAATAGATAAATCAAAATTTAAAGGTATTTAATTCACAAAGCGTGGTACTTTTTGCTTATGCATTTCCAGTACTTGTAAAATAATCTCCAGTGGTTTTGGGGACCTGTAGCAACTACTGTAGTAGAACTGTAATATGTTTATGATGCCCAACCATAACATTTTCCATAGAAGTTAATGCATATTATATTTTTGCAATGTTCAGTTATTTTAAAAAAGCCTTGAAAGTTATATCAAACAGCAAATATGGCAAGGGACAACAGCAATTGATAAAATAGCAGGGAAAAAGTTCAGGCTGACTAAACTTATTCTCCCTCAGATCCAGTGTGTGCGCAGACTGATGAAGTCTTAGGAGAACTGAATAAAATCCAGCTGAGATGACAGAATTTTAAACAGAGGTTGAAGTGAACACACTGAAATAAATTTAAAAATCAAAGTAAATAGTGTGATTTCTCTTCTTGTAAAGTAGAACAAGTCTTCTATGCATTTGTTTGGTGTTTTATTCTTAGTCATCGTAGGGCTTGCAAAAGCATGCAGAAGGTGTGTTCTTTCTGCCCTTTATAGTTTGTTAATTTCTAGACCATGTTTACCAAATATGTACTAGAAAAGTAAGTGGATGGCTTTATAAGTTATCCAACAGACATAATGAAATTTCAACCCTATAGCAAGTAGTGACTCATGTAGATCTTCAGATCTGCAAATCTCAGATTCACAGGAAGAATACTTCTTTGTTAACCTGCTTTTTTTCCATCTGTCACTGCAGAGAAAAAAGGGGCTTTCATTGATTTTTGTCACTTGCTAGACAGCAATAGATTAATGAGATCTGTCAAATCTGAAGTCTTTTCCTAAACATTCTAATTACCTTTTAAAAATGATTAATAATCTAATGTGAGCAAAGAAGTGTTTTATTCCCCATCTCAATCTTGGTAGAAACTGAATGAATTGAGCTCACACTTTCCATGTCTAAAATTAATTGAAAGACATAATCAGGAAGGAACCTTTACCCAAAAAACCCTTAGCAATAGGAAAAACAAGCAAATGAAAATTTACTTTTAGAGTGAAGTAGTAGGCAGCTTGAAAAATATGTCTCTTAGCTCTGCATACCTTACAATTAATAGTTTTTATTTCAGTTTACTGAGGAGAAAAGAATGAGTTTATAACATTGCTTGATTTACTGTCTTATCTTTCATTTCACCTTTGGAAGTGTTTCTCTTACAAGCATTTAAAGAATCCTTGTAAGACATCAGTGTTCCTGACTGTTGGGTCTTTGCTCCTCTATCTGAGGTTAACAAGAAATAGATTTTTTAAATTCCAAAGGAATTATTAATACAATAGTTTTCTCCAACAGATGCCTGTACATAGCAGAACAAGGGCATGATTATAGGATGCTTGAATGTAACTCTCTGAGTGTAACTTGCTGTTGTTATTAGTGTTTGATGGTTTAAGCCTCATGATAGGAGTTTTGGCATGTGTTAGAAATTAGGTTATGAACAACAGAAATCCAAGGATCTTTTCTGATACTTGAAATATTCCAGTACTTATGCTGCTGCTGCTAGGTAGAACTAGACTATGTAAAAGAAGCATGAGAAGAATAAAAATCTTTCCTTTTGGGAAGGATGGCAGGAAAATGCAATACAAGATTAAGTTACTCTCTTATGCAGGGCTTCTAGTTTTTTTTGAGAAAGTCTTTGATTAATTGATACTTCAACCTTGGACTGGTCTGAGTAGATGTTGTATAGTGAATTTGTCTTGGTCATCTGCGTTGCATTCGTTGTCTCTGTGCATGTGATGAGCTGATGGTAAATGCAAGGTAATGTGAATCATCTTAGACCACAGTGAAAGGCAGCTATATTGAATTGAATAACTTTCTGCTCGTGGCTGAGATTAAGTCAGGACACCTCAGGTTGATAGCAACAAAGTCTGTTCTAAGTTCCACATGATTCAGACATCAGAATAGCATAAAAGCATTCAGAAAAGCTAGGAGAAAAGAAATCAAATCGAATCAGTGATGTTTCCTTCTGACTAATCTGTCGTATTTTCTTTCTAGGAAAATATAACGACATACTGTTGGGAAATTTAGCCAATTCAGCCAATGTGAATGTAATGAAATATTTGAGTACTTGAAGCTGCATCACTTCTGTAGCAGTGATAAATTTTGTCTGATGGGTATTTTGAAAAGAATTTCAGTCTGAAATCAATGTTAGGACCACCTAATAGTGAAATTCTATGTTTGTTTCTTGTGTTGGTAATTGAATGGTGTCTTGTTTAGTTGAATACTTCTATTTTTCTTTCAGTGTTTTGTATCCTACTTGCGTTCAGTGTACTTAATGAAGAACAAGGAAGTATTCGATGTTTTCAAATTGCCTCTAGCAGAATATGCCCTGTAAGTATGGTCAATGTAAAATATGGAAACTGTATAGTGAGAAGTTTTGCAGTCTTTAAATAGCTAATTTGATTGTGTTAACACACAGAATTGGACAGTCTTCTAGTGTACTTAGTTTCGTATTCACGCTGAGCTTTTGCATATTTGCAAGGGCATTCTAAATGGAAATTATGTGTAAAAACAGTATATTGCTGTACAGAGAAATAACCTAGAGCGTAAGGTACATTTGCTATATACACTAGAAGACATAACTTCTGAAGTAAAAGAATAGAGAATAATGTTTTGGTGTTTTTTCCCCCCCAGATTTGCCCTTCTGCCTCATAGCTAAATGCCAACCTGTAAAGTGTATTATTTAACAAGAAATCGGAGTATCTAAAGATGATGTATTACAGTCTAATTTTGAGTGTGATTGGGACATTTCTCCTTGGCCATAAATTACTTTTCAGAAGATTCAGTGCATTTGGTAAAGGTGAAACATCCACACTAGACTGAATAGCATCTATTTTGCTATATCTGTTTTTGTATATATATGTGAATCATTCCACATTTTGTATGGGAGGGAAATTAATTTTGACAGGTTGACTTTACAGATGACAGCCCCCTGAAATGGTTTTAAGATGGGAAGTTTTTGAAATCTCATGGGACATAGGGTAGTCGTAAGGGGGCAGGAAGGTGTTCAAAGGTCCATAGTAAATTGATTTGATTTGTGTGGAATTTCAGACAGAGAAGGCGAACTTGTCAGCGCGTGGCATAATGAACTAAAATGTCGCAAATTACTAGACTCTGGAACACCTGGTCTTCCTGTGCTGTGCTGCCATTAACATGATTATGTTTTTTAAGATACATAAGCCTATTACAAAAGATGCTTTTTAACTTTGTGGATTGAGACATTTTGAAAAAGGAGAACTAGCATAAGGTCAAAAATTTTCGCTTCATGTAATGCCTGCCTCTTCTCCTGTGTGATTTGTCAGCATCTTTAAAATCTGTTGTAGGTCTTACTGTGCTATGAATGTAAGGAATAGTGACAGAAGATGAGGGCTAAGAGGAATAACCACACAAATTCAACCAGTGTAAGAAACTGACTAGCAGATGATGGTAATGCTGAATTTTCAGAATCCCAGTGCCTCTTTCTGGATTTCAGCATGGTGTGCCATCTATTATCTACAGACAGAGTTTTCTACAGTTCTGTTCTTCTCAGGTCTGTGTGCCAGGATTTGGACCTTCCTCAAAATAATTCTGAGTCTCAACATTGGAAAGCTACTAATGTGATTCCTGTAATAAAATGCAAGAAACCAGTCAGTTGTTTGGAGAGAGTAGGAGAGATTTAGTCAAGGCTGTGAAATATATGGCAGTATAATCAAAAGTCAGAAGATAATAAATCTGGGAGATAATTCAGAGATTCTGTTCTTGTTTATTGGCACTCTTCTTCTCCTCTCTCCAGACTGCTACTCTACCTAAATACACCCTGCAGTTCCCTAGCTTTCAATTCAGTGCACAGCCACTAATACATGGATCACTCATCTTCCTTTATATGAAAGTCCCTCAAAGTCTGGTATGTTTGAATTTTGCATCAAGAAGCAACCTTGGTTTACATTCTGCACACAAACTTACGGCAAAACCTGAAATGAGAATCCTTTCTTCCCTTTACCTTCTATGTGCATTTTCTGAAAAGTACTTCAGCCTTTCTGTGGAGATTTACTGCTAGCTTGATAGATGTTACTCCACTAAGAATCCTGCAGAGGAAATAGGCTGCTTAATGCCCCTGTCAGGTTTGCATTGCAGGCTGTTGCCCACATTCACTATTGCTCTACTGCTTGGCATGTGTGTGCACTGGGATTCTCTTAAACTCTGTTGATTGAGTCTGCAGAAAAGCAAGTCTTTTTCATTTTGATGTGTTATGTAAGATTTTATATATATATATGTATATATATATAATATATATATACAAAACAAAATATATAGATGTGTGCGTGTCTGTAGGAGCATATAGACATATACACACATATTCATTCTAGCAATTGATCATCTTTAAGCTGTGGTAAATTACTATTCTCTCCAGTATCCTCTCATTATAAATTGCTATCAAAAATAATTTGCTGGAGGAAGGCTTGTGTAGGCTTTGTGTTAACATAGGCAGCCTTTAAGTCTGATGAAGGAGAAGCTCAATGCTTGCATTGAAAAGAGAGATTTGTCTTTTGATTGCAAAGGACAGCTTTGAAAACATAAGAAAATGCAAACAAACAACAGGGTGAAAAGGAATAATTACTTAGTGTGGTCTCCTGGAGAGGAGGCAGTGTTTTGAAATATTTTCCTTCTCAGGCACTATATTTTGCTAACTGCTAACACATATATAACACTGTTCTCTAGGGGCAGATCTTAACAGGTGAGTGTGCTGCATGGACAGGTTAGTCACAGTTCTAAGGGGCTGCCAAGGAAGGTAATTTCCTCTGTGACTGTCGTCATGTCTTTTAAGAGAAATGCAGCATATTTTTCTGTTTCTCCCTGTACCATATATTGGTACATGGAGAATAAATAACACAAGCTGAAGCCAATTACTGGGAAAACGTCTGATACACATGCCTTAGTATCCAGATAGTTTTGCAAGTATTGCTTGCAGATCAGTATGAAAAAGCAGTAGGTAGCTGCAGGTGCTGTCAGGGTGGTAGCAGAATACATGATCCATCTGTCCACATCTATCTAACCAGGGGAAGTACCCACTGCACTCTCATCCCCACCCCTGGCCTGACTCTTACTACATGGTCAGGGCAGAAGGTTTCATTTGTTACCTTGCTCTGGCTGCTGTGAGTGAGTGCAGGGCTGTCTGTCTCGTCCTCAGGCTGTGCCAGTTGCAGGCTTTGCACGTCTTGTCATCCCTCTGTTGCCTCTTTGCTCTCCTTCTTGCTGTCCTTATACTTACTTTTCTACATGCTAATCTCCTAACTAAAAAGATGGCTCCTAATTACTTTTCCCCTGTTGTTTCCAGTCTTCATGCACCTGTAACCAGACTTACTATTTCTCATGCTGCTACCTGGTTAATCTCAGCCTCGTATGTTATTGCTCATACAGACCCCAGCACTCCCTCCAGTCACCTCCAGAGTTTGAGCGTTTCTCATTGAACTCGCCCTCAGCCACCTGGAGATCCAGCTGTCCCTTCCTGAGCTTCTGTAACTACTTCTGTAAACTTCTGCCATACAGCTCTGTGAATAAGCTGCAGTCTCTTCTTTCAAAGTCCAGGGTCATTATCCTCTTAGTCATCATCCTCATTTCTTCTAGGATCTTGAGCTATCTTTCCTAATTCTGCAGCCAAGCTGGCTATTGACCTTCACTCACCTTAGAAGTGAATGTACTTGCATATGCATGAGTAGCAGTTCCAGTAGAGTGCCTATCAGAGTTGGCTAAGCCTCCAAGCTAACTTGGAGAAAGGGTTTTTAATGCGCTCTGGAAAACCTTGTTGCTTGTGCTCTGCTGGGTTGCCCTCTCAGCAGGTGTCAGGGTGGCTCAGGTACCAAGGAACACCAGGGTTTGGAACTGCAGTGTGGAGGTTCCTTTTCCTTTTGTAAGGAAGACCACATCTTGGTCTTCTAAATTATTAGATTGCAACCATGACACCCTATTTGTTCTCCTTCTCTTTGGTCCTGACCCATAAACTCTTGAATAGCTTGGCCCTCCTTATTATTAATAGAGTACTGGGCATTTGAGCTCCTTAATGTAGAGGAATAAAGTCGGCTGGTAAAGTAAATAGCACAGCAAAAGCAATTTCTCTGTTCATTTTGGTTATTAATCAGACCATCTGGAAAGCCTGTTAGTTCAGATTTGTGTCATTTCAGTTGATGTGATCTTTCCTGTTTTCAAACAGTTGCTCATCCTGTCTTCTGAAAACATTTTAAATGTTAAATGTGGATGTAGCATATATTTCAAGGCAAGTAATACATATTTCTTTTCTTGAAATAGCTTCTGGGAGTATTTAACCTTTTTCAACCTGTTTTAAATCTTTGTCTCAACCTGTTCTACAATAAGAGTAATCTGTGTGCTGTGTTTTTATGTGTTCAAATAATTCTGAAGAAGTTCACTAATGGAATATGTCTGTATTTAGGAAATATAGTAAGTTAATTTTAGACTGAATCAGTAAGTTGTGTAAAATTGTTGTGCAGCAGTTCAGCAGATGTGACCTCAGATTCTTTACAGCTGGCTCGTGTTTTGAAAAGGACTAGCAATCTTCTAGGAGCAGATTAAGAGCATTTGTCACACTTAAAAATGTAAAGATTTTACTGGTCTTACGTTTGTTTTTTGCAAGGATAGATTTTGCTTCGAGTGTCTAAGATTTGGTCTTTCTAAAGAGTTGAGAGATGTCCAGCTTTTCTCTCATCCTGGTAGAGGCAAAGTAAAGTAACCATGCTAATGTAAATACACTCAAGGTCTTTGTATAAGCACAATTAACAAACCTTAGAAGAGGCAGTATTTTAAGTCCGTTACACTGTTCATTTAAATTAATTAAAAAAATGTTTATTAATGTTTGATCTTCATTATTCACAAGAAATAAAAGTGGTATTCTCCTTAAAGCCATACAGTGTTATATCTTTGCAGTTTTAGTCTTTTTAATTTACTTCCTGAAAGTTGTTGTGAACTTGTTACTAAATTAACAAAGATAGTTGAGCATTATAGGTCATTTGTTTAGTTACTTCTGTACATTCCCTAATCAGTGTTAGGGAATGCTGATGTCTGGCTGCCTCAGTTTCAGCTGACTGTCAGCTGTACTTTGATTTATAGTCGCAGAACACTCCCTTGGTTTCAGTATTGCCTTTAGAAGCTGATTTCAAATGTCCTTCTAGAAGAGCTTGTTCTTAAGAAGTCATTGCATTCACCAAAATACGAAACAGGATTATTTGGTTTGTCAGCTGAATTTGTTTTGCCATTTAAAAGCTACCATAGTCTGAGGACTACATTTTAGTCTTAGTGTGTTTTCAGTGTTGTCTGTTAGGATTTATGAAATCTCACTAAATAACTTACCTGCTTTTTGTCTTTATCAGAAAACCCTGCACATTTCTTGTTCCAGATAAGTGTGTGAAATGGTAGCACTAAAGTAAAAAAATAGCTGTAACTTCAGTCATGGTAGGATTGTGGTCTGAGTGGCATCTAATGAATTATTGAAAACTAATAATGCCCTTTCTGGTTCATGAAAACTGGTTCATACATTGAGTTGTTTCAGTATGACTGAATTATAGATTTGGCGAATGATTAAGAAATAGCTTCTAAAGAAATTGTCACATCTTAAAATACAGGGAAGCTTTTAGAAATAGTAGAATGTCCAGATTATTTGTCCCAGACTTTTCTCCATTTGGAATATACTATGAAAAAGAGGCAATAATGAGCCAAAATGCTGGCATTTGTTTGAGAAGTTATGTAGTTAAAAGTATTGGGGGATTGTTTGCACACACTTTGTCTAAGCTTATCTACTATTATTGTCTTACCAAATAAATTTGACCTTCTCTCTCCCTTATGTCTGAGGTCTGTATTCTTTTGGTTCGGAAGTATTTTGAATTCTGATAGCCTTGGTCTTTTTTGGTAGGCTTGCTAAGCAGTGTGAAAAATTTGCCAAGACTAATTGACAAATAATTTTATTCAATTATTAAAGTAAGACATCAGTGCAGTACAGCAGTCTGGAAAGTGGAATTTAGTATTTGAATGAAAAAAAAATCTGTGGTGAGGTCTTGTCCACATCATGGGCTGCTCTTTCTCTCTGTTTTGTAACTTTTGCTGAACAGAGAATAGTTTTTCACCTTGTCAGACTTTTCTCTGCATGTGTGTTCCTGATCTTTGATGCTAGCTTTGGCGGTGTAGAAGAAAAGCCCTGATAAAATCAGAGTTTTCAACCCTGTGTACTTTGTGCCTGTCTGCTTGAGAAAGAGAAGTGAACACTGATTGTGTAGTTGCCATACAGTATTGCTGCTTGCAGTGCTTTGTCAACACTTGACAGTAATACTTTATGTAGAATCATGTGAAATCTGGACAAGCAAAACAGCGTTTCTCTTGCAAAGGATTTGATTTTTGCAACTTTGATCCCTTTGCTGAAGAGATTGAATGCAGCAATCTCTTGATGTGTGTTTTACTGTGCCTGGTGTTAAGGCCCAATTCCAGGTTTGAATGGCTTCCAGCTGCATTCCAAAATGCCGCAGTGAAGCATTACATCTACTGTTTGGTTATTTCCATTAGTTAGTCAATAGGCCAAACTTTAACACATCATTTCATTGCAAAGGTAATTAGTGTTCGCTGTCAAACAGTAAAACAAGTTTAACATCGCTAGTTGCTCCAATTTCAGTTCCAAACAGTGTTGAGTTATCCTCTCAGCAATGCACTGTCGGTAAATGTGCAAAATACACTGGATAAATCTTCCTTTGATCCTTTTTCATAAAATTCTATTTGCTTTGTTTATTGCTGTTAATTGCATGTGGAACAATGCTGAATTATCAGAGACACTAAACCAAAATCTTTACATTAAAAATAAACTTTATTTGTTGGAAGATTTGTTCTTTATCCTAACAGTGTGGATTGCTTTTTGGGGTTGTGTCTGCTTTTCAGTGTTTTAACCTGTGGCTGGTACCAAAAGTGCCCTGTTTAACCACAGGTGTGGTTACATGTGAGTTTTTTTTTGTTTGTTATTTAAGCAGGGCACTCCTTTTGACTACCCAGTTCCACTGGCTACCATTAAAAGCTCTAGGCTCTCCAGGGCCTACAGTGCACTCTTGCTGCTCTGCAGTATCTTTTGGGTGCTTCATGGCCCATTTATAATGACATTTCTGCCAGGTAGTATGGATTAGATATTTCTCCTGTGCTATAACTCGGGTTTCTTTGAAAGGCTGTGTAGTGAAAGGAAGAAATAGTGCTATCTACTTGAACAGCATTGAGAGGAGAGGTGGTGTATAGCTGTGCACGTTCTGAGTTGAAAGAGGCTGGTCTTTTACAGGTGTGGGTGCCTGTGTATCTTTGTAGTCAGTGTAGTTGCTTAAATCCTTTTTTCCTTTGTTAAGTGTATGTACAAGCACCAAGTACTACGTTCAGTTCTGTATCATGGGTTCTCTGTGTGTTCCTTGCACCAGTACCAGTTCCCTCACATTTTTTTATTCACCTAATGAGAAGGCTCATGAACTCTGAAAGAGTTGCTTTTTTGTTTAAATTTGGATTTGACAGGGTGTCTTGGGGTGACCTTATCATGTGTATCCCCTACCATTGCTCTATGCCCAAACACGATTCCTGTGCCTTTAAACTGAGCCCGGGACAGGAGAGAGGAAAAGGCCAGACGAACTTTTCAAAGCAGTCTGTGCCTCAAGGTCGCTGCTCCTCTGCGTTCGGCTGCTATGGGAGAAGAGTGGAGGAAGCACCCTTCCTGCTTTTTTCCAGCCAGCTTTTCGGCTTTTTCCTCGGGGAGAGACAGAGAGAAAAACTTGGTTTTGTTTCCTTCTCCTTTGGACTTGCTCAAACCACCAGAGCGTCTGAACTCCACTGGGGGACCTTCCCCCAGCCTGGAGGGGGCCCCCACATCGACCCAGCTCCAAGGAAGAGGAGAGAGACCACCCCACAGGAGGACTCTGAAATCTTTAAGGTTTTCTCTCCACAATGAGAGAGATTTCATTGTTTGGCATTGTTGTTGTTTTCCTGTGTGTTCGTTAAATAAATAGTTATTTTTTTCCCCCTTTCACATTCCTCGGGGGAATATTTTCTTTCCCAGACCTGGTGGGGGAGGGGCGGCAGTGCCCTGCCTTTCTTTCAGGAGATGTCCTTTTGGACATTTTCCATGAATTTGGCCCAAACCGGGACACGGGGTCAGGTGTAATAACAGTGGACAATTACAAAATCTACTGAAGTCAAATGGGCTGTTGGAGTCAAGGTATCTGTTCCCATGCAGTGCTCTCCAATATTGTTGCTAGACAGGACTTTTGCTTTTTCTGCAATTTTTGTCCCTTCATGTAATGCTTATTAATATAACTTTGAATTTTCATGAATAACTGCGTAAAACAATAGTTTTGCTGGCTCTGTTAGTTACATATGCCATGGAGGTAAAGCCTTGCTGTTGAGAGGTGGAAGCAGGTGAAATTGCCTTTGAGGTAGATATGTCTTTCCCTAGCTTTTTCTGCAGTCAGTCATTCATCCATACCATGTTTGTTTTCCTGATCTCTCAGTCACTGTGAGGTCAGGGGGGATAATGTTCTGGATGTACTTCTAGTAGTGAAGGACACTTGATAGATCAGTGTTATCTCAATTCTTGACATTAAATCCATGTATTTTCAATACCAGATTACATTGGTGTTTCTTCCACCATGTTTTATTGTGAATCATAGATAATTAATTGGCTCTTATCTACAATTTATCAGCTTCTGTGTCTGTTTTCCTTCCTAGGAGGCTTGTAATTGAGAGTTCTCAGTTATTTCATTTTGCTTCCTCTTCCAATGTTCACTTGTATTTTTCATGCTAGATTTTTCTAAACGTGTTGATCAAAATGTATCAGTATGAATTATCCTAATTGAAATTGAATCACTTGAGCCATCAACGAGGGCTTCTAATTTAGTCAAATGTTGTGTATCTACCTTTTAAATTAATTTATTTTATTAATTCCATGCTTTAGATCACTTGGTCTTGCAATGGCACCTCGTGTGAGATTTCTTCAAAGAGTTCGGAAACAGCTGGAGGCAGCCAATGGGACAGACCACTTAGAGGAGACAGAGCAAAATGAAAATACCCTCACCTTGGTAAACGAGGAAACAGTGGAGAAATGTGGAACTAATTTCAGTGGAAGAACATCTGTTAACAAAACAAAGGAAAAGCAGAGAAGAACAGAAACTGAGGAATGTTCTACTTCCAGTGGGAGTGCTGAGGAGAGTGGTGAGTCTGAGGATGAATCAAAAGAGCTGTCTGAGGAGGAGGAGGAGGAAAAAGAAGTTCATGTACCTAATAGGGTACCAAACTCAGACTCCATGCAGTTCTTTGAAGATGATGATGATGATGAAGACGATACTGAAGGTCTTGGTTTGCTGACAGTGAAACAATGGGATGTTTTTGGTGTGGAAGCTAAAGATAATCCAATACCGGTAAGTGCACTTTATAGTAAGGCTCATGAATCTTAATCATATTTTGTTGGACTTGCTCCAAGGAAGGAGGAGAGGAAAAGAGGAAATTCTGCTCTTAGCAGAATACTCGCTTGAAGTTGGACGTGTTGTGCATGTGTATCAGACGTCATAAATACTCCCTAAAGATAAGTGGTGTGACTTAGCTTTTATCATTTTATGCAGTTAGCATAAAGTACTTTTACTTGCATAATGAATATCCTTGTACTTGCTTTAATTTATAAATAATGTGACTTGAAAACCTGGGAAATTTTGACAGTTTTAATTCTTATCACTTCCTGATTTGCTTGTACCTCTCTAAATAGCTGCCACTTTCAGTAATAATTTTGATGCTGAACCATGGTTTATGGCACTGGGAACTGAACTGCAGTACACGATGAGCCACTTCCCGACAGAAATCATAGCAGAACGATCTTTACCAGAATGTAACCTTCAAACAAATGACCTTTTCTTTCAACAGGACTATTGCTATTAAAAATTGAGCCAGTATCAAACAGAGAGAGGAAGTGCACGTTTCTTGTAAAGCATGATTATAAAGCCTTATTGAAAGTATTCATGGAAATCTTTCATTTCCTTGGCGAGTAGCTTTATAATTTGGATTTCTTTGTCCTTGGTGTTCTGAGATCTTTATATACAGTGTTACAGTAAGGGTGGTTTTGGTTTTTTTAAAATACTTTTGTAATTTCTGTAAAGCAGATTTGGTATGTGCAATTGTGATTTTTTTTTTTTTTTGGTGCATCCTTTGCTATCTAGCAACTGTATTTCTGTGGTAAAAAGATAAAAGCGAAATAGCCATCTGGTTTGGCAAGGTGTTTTTCTGAACTTAGATGCATTCAAGGAGAGCCTCCTGTTAAGCAAAGTATTTATTTTTCCAACTGGTATTTAAAATCTTTCTTTTTCTGGGCTGTTACTTAACAACACAGGGCACTTACCATGACCTTGAAGCTAATCAGCCCACTAGTTGCATTAATAAGCAGCATCTTTCCTTTAGTATGTAGTGAAGCATAGGAACTAGTTTTATCATCTATCATTGTCAAAGATGAGCAGTTGCACAGCAATCTGACTGCTGCATGTACTTTACTCTCTGCTATGAGCAGGCTGACACAGGTTGCAGTCTCATCTGAGAACTGTGGAAACAGAGTTAACTTCCTGTTCCTGTTATTCTAAGCCTGAGTGGTTCTGTCGAGGCATGGCCACTGCCTGGCAGTAGCTTATATTAATTAATAAATTTCCGTTTCGTATAGAAAAGAGCTTTGTGGAGTAAAAACAAAGTGGAGTAAAAATCCCTTATTTAAAGAATGATCATCTCATGGCTTTCTTGTTGCTTCCACAATTTTGCATGCTGAAATACAGAGATAATTTCATGCTGTTTTTAATATGTTGGAAAGTTTTGTTCAGGAAATGGTGAAAGGTGAAAGTTTGAGGTAAAAGAATGAACAGAAGAAATTTTATGAAAAGTACGAGTGATTTAGAAAATAATTTGTAACCACACTGGGTAACCTTTTAAGAGTTTTCCAGCATTAAACATTTATAGGTTAGTTTATGTTCAGGCAACTCGGACATTATTTTCTGTGATACAGTGTGGATTAACTGCAGTAAGGATTAGTAGTTCATGTTCGGTGTGCCAGTGTGGAAGACCTTGTATCACCTAAAAGCTCCTCTACATGGGGGCATAATAACAAAATATTTAGTTACTCTTCTAAGTAGCTGAGAACAAAAAAATGAAAAGTTTCAAGATCTGTATCAATAAGAACTTAAATTATATTTAAATAAATCCCTGAAAAAATGCCTATGGTAGAGAAATATGTGGTTTTTAGAAAGCAAAAATGCAGAGCATACTCTGCTTAACTTGATCAATGCATACAGTAGTGCGGGGTTTATTACCATATTATACTGTGAAAATTACTGATAAATTGTGGAATGCTTTAAATGTAAGAATTCTATTTTTAGTAAGAATAAGAGAATACAGGTTTCTATCACTAACCGTATTAACTTTTAAAGTTCGTTATAGAAATGCAGCATAGTAGAAATCACACAAAAAGACTCTGGCATTGTGCATTTTTTATTTCACATATCTCAGCACCTCATTTTCTGGATATTAAGACAAAATTGATAATATGCAACAGTTTTTATATTTTTTTCCCATTTCTTTATTTTCTGGATAGAAGTTCTGAAGTGATTATTACTGCATTGAGATGGATCAGTTCATATTTAAAGAATTGGTATTCTGGGGTGTGAGAACCACTGAGCAGTGTGAATGCAGTTTTCCTGTTGCTATGTGTTGCAGTGTCCTTCTAGGGAGGACTCAGCAACCAGTTTGCTGCATTTCTGGGATGAGGCAGTGCATTAATTAATAGTATGAAAGGCATCAGTTAGGAGAGTTTTTTAAAAAATCTGTTCTGTGTGCTAAGTAAGATAGGAGTCCTTTGCAAACACTGGTATGTGGTCATTTAATTGGAGGTTTATGAATATGCCCACAAAGATTGAATTTAGTTTATATTTATGCTTTTAATGTGTGTAATTGATTTTGCAGTTTCACTAGTCTTGCTTTAGGCTTCTCATTGACAGCAAAGCAGTCCTGCTGTGATTATTGAGCTCCAGGACATTTTTTTGTAAATGGAAACATTAAGTTCAGTTTCAGTTTTTGAATTGCTCTTGTTAGAGACACCATTGCTTCCTCATCCCTGTCTCTACCCTAGTCCCTCCAATGGAAGAAGGAGCAAGGGGAGGTGTTAGGTTGGCTCTTAGTATCCTCTGTGATGTTGTAGTGCCCTGACCTTTGATTACAGCTGAGGTTGGCTCATCCATCTTTGTACCAAGGGGAAGGACCTGGTCAGAAAGAGCAGGGATTATTTAAAACTGATGAGGGACTAGAAGGGGATTTGCAGGATTTTCATAGAACAGTTTGTTTTTGATGAGTGTGTGTGGTACCCAGCCTAACAGCAGAAGAGGTTGTGGTGTGAAGTGTTAATCTAGTTAATCTAGATTAATCTAGTTAATCTAGATTAACACTAGATGTGTTAATCTAACACATCTAGTGTTAATCCTTCTAACAGTGTGACTTGTGGCTCAATTTCACTTTTTCCCTTTCTTGATGTGTGTCCCTTGGCTGCATGTGTACTCTGTCATTTTGTGACAACACATATGAAAGAAAAATCTGTTCTCTGCATTGCTGTATAAAAGGAGAAACCTTGGATAAGGTGAAAGATCTTGGCAGATATTGCAATTTTGTTGAGCTTCCTAACTCCTTTTTTTTGAGAGATAGTTACTGGCTGCTCTATTTATGAATTTTGCTTCGATACGTCAGGATTTTTAGCTGGTGGTATAACTCATGGGACTTACTTAGATAAGTACAGCGTTCTTTTTCATAAAAAGAAGGTCAGCTATATGCATAGAGCCATTAGCAGATAGGCATTATTTAGCTGTTGTGTTAACATTATGGAAATAACTCTTTTAAAGTGCATTTAACAGTATTAGCAGTATTGATGTTGCAAAGACTATAAGTACTCCCTGGTTACAAACTTTGTTTCTAATGCTAATTTTATGAAATTGCTTTTTGCATTTGGCAATTCAAAGGCTATACTTGTTCAACTTCTATCATTATTTATTTTGAGAACTAAGATTAAACCTATAATATTTTTTCTTGGTTTTGTTTATACTCTAATTTTAGTCAACTTGTCAAACATATCGCATACCGTTAGACTTCTCTTCTGCTCTTGAATTTTCTGGTTTAGCGTGGCAAATACTGTGTTACTGAGTTCTTAGGATTGCTCTGGCTTCCTCCCTTCTCTCCCATCCCTTGTTTTATGGACTCCTAAAACTTCTCAAGTGTATCCAACAATCACTACTTGGAACACTGTAGCCAGCAAAAGCATACAGGGGGCTGCCTTGAATAGTACTTGCAGATTGCTTGGAGTTAATCTGGACTCTTGAAGAGCCTGCTGTTTGAATATTGTGGTTATGGAAGGAAATTATTTTATATGCTGTGATTCTGTCTAAGCTACCTGGCTTGCCTTGCAATCCTTATTCACATGCAGTGAAATTTTCTTAACTTCTCAAACACATGAAAGAAACACTGTAAACTGACATATTATGACCTGGATATGTACATATTGATAAAAGCAGGAAAGAAGAGACAAAGGTAAATCTCCCTAACTACTGATCATGGGTGAGTCTATACCAAGAAGCAGAGAGTGGTAGCTCCATGTAATGTGGACTTTGCACATTACATAGATCAAGGAAACATCATTTAATATGCACAAAAATGAGGACATAGTCCCTTGGAATTTTCTTCTGTTATGTTGAGAAGAAAGCCTGTTACACTCCGCAGAAGTCTAAATTAATTTTCAGAGATATGATTTATTTAGATCGCTTCTCTTACATTGTCTTTTCTTTCTGAATGGGATTTTTTTCCTCCTGTTACATGTTATGAGAGAACTTTTCATCACTCTTATGTTTATGTACTGCTTATTTGGTGTGAAGCATCTTCTCGTTCTTTTCACCACTTCTTACTAGCTATTATTCTTATGCTTTCATATTAATATATTTTAAACAATTGACTTTGTCTCCTTGAAGCTTTTCAGAGGACAGCAAGATAAAAAGTACCCAAAGGATGGAAGAAGCAAGGAAGCAAGCTGGTAGTGGCTCTGGTAGTGGCATTTCCCTTAGGGGTAACCTGCTTTGCTCCTGCTGTAGCAGTATGTTGTGTCCAAGAGAAGAAGGCTGCTCTGGGCAGCCCGCTGGCTCTAAAGAGAGCATTATTCCTTGGAGACATGTTGCAAAGCTAGCAGTCTGGCAGAGAAAATAGAGAAGTTACTTATTTGTAAGTTAAATAAAAGTCAGTGCTGTGATGCATTACGTACCGTAAAATCTCCTTCCTAAAGAATGTAAGTGCTTTAGGTTCTCAGCCCAGTAACAGAGTGCTTGTGTATTTCTAGTTGCATTACAGCAAGTAATGAGTTATATGAAGAACAAAATATTTGCATACAAATGAACTAGGCCTACATTTGGATGTTAGCCGAAGTGCTTCAAGATTCCAGTGTTAGAAAAAATTATCAGCCATGAATGGAGATGAAACCTGCTGACAGTACCTCAAGCTTCTTTATGCAGAGCAGCCACCACAGAACACATTCTACGAAGTGAATGGAAAATTTTAAAGAAATCACAGTTTCTTTCAATGCAATTTCAGTAACTTCAATACAACTAAAACTCATTTTTTAAGGATGTTTATAATGTCCAGTTTTACGTTCTGTGTAGTTTTTAAAAGTCCTGTTATTCAGGAGTGTTTCTGTGAGCTACAAAAAGGACAGACCAAAACCATTTCCTTGTGTTCTTGGACAACCTTTGCTTTTTGGATTTGCAGAAAAGTTCATTCCCCTGGCTCTACTATTTTTGAGTAGAACATTCATGACCTGCTTGCTAGATTAAACTGTGCAACAGAGGCTTTTCAGGCAGTCCCTTGTAAAAACCTATTACCTACATTAAACTCCAGCTCCATAGATCAGTCATTGTTTTGGTCTGTTGCTTTCTCAGGTTAGCTGCTTTAGTGCCCTTGTATTGGCTCTTCATACATCTTCTAATTTCTTTCTAAAGATTTCTATTTAAATTACATTTTTACCAGCTTACTAAGATCGTTTTGAAAAATTCACTGTAAATAATTAGGTTTGTCGTACCCGTAAGACAGCACTCCAGGTATTTGTGCTAATCCCTGTGATGCTTATGTTAATTTAAAAAAATCTGCAATTAGAAGTCTCTTGAGTTACTGGTTAGCTGTATAATTGAAATAAATGGCTGCTATGTATCTCGTAAAGGATATCTGCTCAAGATGGTCATCCTAAATACTTTAATCATGTTGAAAACCTAGATTAAAATATGGGGGGTTTTATGAATATTTATGAATTTTATTTGATATATCTGCCCTTGTCACAGATACTAGCTTCCTGTATCATAGGCTATGGAGTACATAATTCTGATGTGCTGGGCTTTACTTCTGTGGAAAATTTGACATGTTGGGGTGCTTTTGAACCACTGGGAATGATGGTGCTTTTGATGCCTACAATCCATCCTCTTGGAATTTGTTACTCTTGTAAATAGGAATTGTGTATAGAAAGATGGTAGATGAGTAGGAATCCTGCTTTGAACGTTTTTATTAAAGATATTTGAAAGGAGCCTTATTTGAGCTGGGAAGGGCTTCCCCAGGTCTGGTGGGAGTTATTCAGAAGTCAGCGGCTTTTCCAGCTGGCTGGAATGTACTACTTGCCATCTAGACCAAGGGATGTTGACAAGTTAGTAGCCACTGCAGCACACTTCTGAACTAGGCAGTGCCACCTTTTTGTTTCAGTTACTGAAGCCGTGAATTATGCCACCCGAAGCAGCCTTGCAAGTTGCCTTCACTCTGCAGGACCTGCTGAAGTACCACATCATTTACTGTCCTAAGGAGAGGAGGCTGTTTGGCAGCATGTTTCTGTGGCTGACTTCACTGAAGTACTTTGAAACTCACGTTTAACAATCTGAGTTTTGAACCTGGACTAGAAGGGATACTGAGCAAGTTCCCAGATAGTACTGTTGTATCCTGCAGAGTACCCCTAATCCTGCAGCACCCCCCTAGTTCTGGCCAGTCAATGGACCTGCCCTCGCTCTCTACCCCCCCCGGCATGTTCCGTCCTTGGACCTGTCCCGTTGGACCTACCCCTGCCGTTGGCTCCTACCCCGTGACCCCGCCCCTAGCCCCTACCTGGGCCCCGCCCCCTGCCCGCGCCCGGGAGAACACCCTGTACTTAAGGGGCAACACGTGGGGGGGTCGCCGTTCCGCCATCTTGCCCCCGTTCTGCGAGTTTGGGGTGTGTGCCNTGGGGAGCATCAGGCACAGCATCTCCAGCTGGGCAACGGAGGGGATTGTCCTGCTCTGCTCTGCACTGGGACGACCTCAGCTGGAGTGCTGGGGGCAGTTTGGGGTGCCACAATATAAGATGGATACAAAGTTGTTAGAGAGTGTCCAAATGAGGGCAATGAAGATGGTGAAGGATCTGGAGAAGCTGTATGAGAAGTGGCTGAGGTCACTTGGTGTGTTCAGGCTGGAGGAGACTGACGGGAGACCTCATTGCAGTTACAGCTTCCTCATGAAGGGAAGCGAGGGGGAAGGCACTGATCTCTTCTCTAAGGTGACCAGTGACAGGACCCAAAGGAATGGCCTGAATCTGTGTCAGGGGAGGTTTAGGTTGCGTATTAGGAAAAGGTTCTTCACCCAGAGGGTGGTTGGATACTGGAACAGGCTCTGCAGGGAAGTGGTTGCAGCACCAAGCCTGGCAGAGTTCAAGAAATGTTTGGACAATGTTCTCAGGCACATGATGTGACTCCTGGGGATGGTCCTGTGCAGGGCCAGGAGTTGGACTCTGATCCTTTTGGGTCCCTTCCAGCTCAGCAAATTCTGTGATTATATAATCTGTCCAGGTCATTGATGGTTTGTGCTGTACAGAGTGCTCTGAGCAGGCTGGACTATTACTTACATGCTCAGATTTCAGTGTCTGGTGCGAATTCAGGCTAAAATGAGGCATGTGCTTTATCTCCCAATTGAATAGACCCCAAATAACTGAGAGTACTGTATGACTTGAAATAATTCACTAAAATCTTATTCATTTAATACTTTTAGTAGGTTACTCAAGCCTGCAGTAATACCCTCAGTTTTAATTGTTCTTTATTGCTGATTTATAGCCTTGCTTAATATATTGCAGCAGTTTCATAGATAAGGGTGAATGAGCAAAATACTCTGCATTAAATCTGCCTAGTTGTAATCAATTTTTTCTGAATCCATAGGATTTGTAAATTATTAAATGTCACAGTTTGCTTTAAAATCATTAGTCCCTTAATGGTTGCTGAGCGATGGCATTGGAAGTATTTTTGACTATGACATAATTTTGGATAAGTGTTCTAGAAGTTGAATGCTAAAATTGTGAAATACTACGAGAAATTACACAACACTAATTTTTAAAGGAAATGCTGGTTCCTGAAATAGTAGTAATGCAGACCAGCTACGAAGTATGTATCTGGAGTCTTCCGACTATGTCAGCACAGTTAAAATTATGAAAATTATTCTTTGTTAGTGTCTTCTGATACAGATATCTGCTCCTGTAAGCATTGCTTAACAAACTACCCATGCACATTTTAAACAATCTTTTGAGGCACATTTTTAAATTTGTGTCTGAGCTGTGTGATTTTCAGATGGAATAATTTGATAATTTGAAAGTAAAATTTGTGGGTGATGATTCATCAGCTGTTAGCCAAAGTGGGTCCTGGAGTAATTCATTACAGTGTCACTAATATTCTGCAGATCGTAATTTAATGGCCATTTTAGAAAGGAAAATGTGTGCAGTATGATGTTTGGGAATAGCGACCTACTGACTGACTAGGAGCTAGGAAATCTGCTTGGTTGCACTGAGCAGATATTCCATGTTTCCGTGGGACTGTGGTTTGTCCCAGCTATGAGGGGTTGTACTGTTGGCATCCCAGCTGGGATGGAGTCTCTCACCTTCTGCAGCCTGGTCTCTCTGCTCTCCATCTTGGATAAAGTGACATCTGCATCCTCTGGGGATAAAATTCTTTGAAAGGAGCATTACTTTGAATGAGTGAAAGGAAATTAAATCAATTAAGACTGCAGCCTCTAGCTTTCTTTCAGTAAAAAACAAATTAACTATAAATGTCTTTGGGCTAGCCTGGTGGGGAAGTCTTAAAGGTCTTCTCATTCTTCATTACTACACTATTCCTGTGGTAGTTTTCCACTTACTTCAATGTGGGCTGGTTTCTTTCCTTTGCCTGAGCTACGTGTGTGTTTGTTCCTCTTGGTAGAAATCTTCATCTAGCTGCTGCTCACTGGATCAAGATAAACTGCTTTGCCTGCTCCTTATGGCCCATATGTTCTGTATGGACCTCTGTGAAGTAACAGGGTTGTGCTTGAGAAGAGAGATGGCTGGCAAACATGCCTGAAGGAAATGGGGTGCATTAGTAAATCCCTTAGAAAAGCATACAGATGGGTGTCCCTGAGTGGGAAAACTCATGGGAAAGCAAAATGACACGGGTAACTTTTTGAGGAGCTAAATGGCAGTATAATTTCCCTCAGATTTGTCCCCTGTGTGACCAAGACCACAAAGCATTTTTAAAAACTGTCTTTCATGGTATTTTTCTCTGGTAATATTGACTATGCTTCTTGCAGAGAGACTGTGCACCTGGGCCACTGGAGAAGAAAAGCCAGTGTCAAGCCATGAAACCACTAGTATTGTGGTTTTTAAAATTAATTTTGCCATCTAGCAGAGTAGAAGAGGAGTGTGTCTGAGGTACTTGTACAATTGCTATGAGTGCTCTGGGAAGGGAACACAAAATGATACCTATTTGAAATAGTAGCTAGTACTGACACCGTTAAGTTTAAACTGGAGTTGCTGAAAGTGCCTTTCTTGTTTCCATAATCTCCACATGGAGCAAAATTAATATTAGTTGATGTTTTGTTTTTGTTGACTCTTACCTGAGTCAGAGTGGGAGAGTCACAAAACACCAGCTGTGTGGTAGCAGCTTTACACCACCTTCGTAACAGTGACCACATCTTGCAGAGCATAAAATGACAGTATGTGTTTCTGTCTCCATAGGTCTGTATGCACATACATGTAATGCATATACCTCTTACTTCTGGGAAAATGACTATTTCTCCCCTGTAAATACATACAATTCTAGTCTGAGTCCTGTGTCTGTACTTCTGGGTGATATTCTTGTATTTGACTACTTCAGATCTCATTAATGCAAAGCAGGGGAGGTCACAAAGCCCAATGGGGAGGTCCTTCTGGGGAGACCTTCTGGGGAGGTCACAAAGCCCAATGTTAGTCCCAGACTGTTGGGGTTTTTTTTAATGGAAGGCAACAGAAGAGCAAGCAGATAATAATAAAATATGCATTAGCAGCTGCATTANACACCTGGGCTGGGTGGAGGTTCTCGGAGATGGGCCATCAGGCTGTGGAGATAGACAATCAGCTCTGCCGGGAACTCCTTTGTGCAGTGGGTGATACAATCAGAATGTCCTCCTGGCTTTGTGTAGGTTTCGGTTTTCGCCAAAAGGCTTGTCCAGGCTTGTCCTTATTTTTAACTTTATAACATAAATTATAACTTTATACACCTTAGCACGAATTCATATATCACAAATGCAAAGCAGGGGAGGTCACAAAGCCCAATGGGGAGGTCCTTCTGGGGAGACCTTCTGGGGAGGTCACAAAGCCCAATGTTAGTCCCAGACTGTTGGGGTTTTTTTTAATGGAAGGCAACAGAAGAGCAAGCAGATAATAATAAAATATGCATTAGCAGCTGCATTAAGCCTTTCCATTTGAGGCTTGTTTGTATTAAGATTCACTGAATACCAAAATGTACTTCAGCCATAGCTGTTTACTTGCTTGTAATGCAGTAGGCACATATTCTGCTGGATTCTGGGAATTTATTTAGATATATGCTATGTGCCGGAATGATGTGGTAACAGGAAAATAAGGACCTGTAGCAGAAATCAGGAGGTGCTATCAATTATAGGGTGTGGTAAGTTAGTGAGTGTTGATGCAAAGTGTATTTTGATCAGTGGATTGAAAAGAAATACTCATCTCCAGCTTTGGGACACAAATTTGAAGTGGGAGTTTCTAGCACATGTAGCTCTTACACCAGTTTAGAAACAGTGTTTGAAGATGGAGGCACATTGTGAAGGAAAGCTTTGTAAGTAGCTGTCACAGGAGCTATTGGGACTAATGTCAAGAGGGGATTGAAGGGAGAAAGGAGAATAAGGTGAGAAACCTGAGCTGAAAGGCGGTAGTTTTGTTATGGGTGTGACAAATCTGTGGAGCATCTTTAGAACGTGACCCTTGGGGAGCCCACAGGATACTGTCTGCAAGTTCCTGTCTCTCTTAACATCATGTTTCGTAAAAACTTACAGCACGTCTTCTGCACTGATACTTGAATATGTGTTAGTGTGTTGCTCACTACCACAGTTTTGAATATTGACTATTCTACTAATATGTGGTTTCTTTTTCTACAGCTTTTTAGTGCTACAGTAGTTGCCTTTTATAGATGTAAAAGGAAGTGGTCATCTCATCTGACTTCCCCGGATATTATAATCATGTCGTGTTACTCAATCATTCCTGTACTGAATGCAAAATTGAATTTCGCATAAATGCGCATTTCAAAAGGCATCCTTTTTAGACCTGGAGAGATAAAGAGATTAAAAATCCACCACTGCTAGTTACTTTTTCCAGTGGTTTAACTCATTTGTTCATGTTGTCTTGAAGAGGTGGGCATGGGATTGAAGAATAAAGACAACAGGGGACATAATAAGAGGACAGCAGCAGAGAATAAAGACATTCCAGCAAATATTCCTTTGGCCTGCAAGAGAGACTTTATTTTAGCACAGAGAAGAATGTGAGAAGAAAATGTGATACTGTTATGGAGGAGGTGAATGACATAAATTGAAAATGCAGTGTGCAAATGCAAATTAAGGCAGCTTCTAGCTTATGGACAGTTTGTTGCTGAATGTTAGCAAAAGCAATTTGGAAGGCATCCCATAGTTCCTTAGGTGTGGAAGGGGCAGTGTGGGAGTTGAAGGTTGTATGTTTTGACTGAGTGAACTTGAGTCAAATTTCTGCTCCTTGTTGGTTCAAGTATTATAATTACCTTAACAACGCAAGCCTTAAAAGAAAGAGAAAAAAATTATGTACCACATCTGCAGCTAATTTTTCTCTCTTTGGTTGCAAGATCAGCATTTACCATAAGCCAAGGGAATGTTATGTTTTCATTAACCACTTTTGTTCTTGTGGCTCTACTTTCACAATCCGTTTTAAACATGTGATGTCGGTGTAACTCAAGTCACACCAACAAAGTACTT
>VZTH01014820.1:0-45554 GCA_013397815.1 Aleadryas rufinucha | reverse complement strand
GCATGCCTCGAAGACAAAGTTGAAAAGTTCAAGTGCGAAGAAGACTTTAGAAGCCTTCATCAAAGACCCCCGAATTGGGGAGGTGCATGCGCAGTGCAAAGAATTATCTAATAACCGTGAGATCGTGCTATGTAAATTAGTTCTGGCGCGTATGTGATGATGCTGTAATGACATAGCAACCTTTAGCGAAATTTTACTGTATAAATATGCCACCGCACTTGACAAGGGTGGGTGAGTTAGGAGGAGATATCCCCCTCACCACCAGCGCTGCAATAAACAAATACCTGCTCTATAGACATCGGTCTATGAGGATTTATTTCCAGCCTATCTTTCGGGCATCACATGGGTAATTTAAAACATAAATTACTTTGACTTCTCTACATTTTCAAGAAGTATTTTATTCTTTTTAATACATATGAATTTTTCATGGGTCATTGAAGATAATCAATATTGAAATTTCTCTGTTCTGCTAATCTTCTTTTATGCTTGGAAAAATAACATTCATATTTTATATTTCCTTTGAACACTTTTTAAGCACTTATGAGCAATAATACTTTTCTAAAACATTTAGTGATGTAATGTAGAATAGCTGCTAGTGATTAAAACCAAGATAGTTATAATGGAATATTTACTGGGTAAATCGAAAAGAGACTAACCAGTAAATAGTGGTATGAGAAACATTAAATTCTTCCAGTGGAAAAACATTGGAGAATTGGAATGTAATTTTAGCTTGAGTCTTTTATCAAGCTTGAGCATCTCATTGAAATATAAGTGTTGGCATGTTGTTTTCATTTTTTCCTTTAGTTAGTGGAATAATAGTTAAAAGGTATTTCAAATTATGCTGTTGTTACATACTCAACTTAACGTAGCATGTGTGCTGTCGTCTCCGAAATGGATAGAGCTGTCCTGGCATCCACGCTGTGCTGGTGTTGGGATAGGAGGTAATTGATGTAGTTGAAAACTGATCGCACTTGTCCTGCTTCTGTGGGTCTTCAGCTAGATGAATTCCTTGCCTGTGTGTCGGTTCAGGCATCTCTGATTTCCTTTGCCTTGCAGTATATTCTCTGGTATTGGAGTGCCTCGACTGTAATATCTACAGAGCCCGGCAATTCCTTAGATATTTCTTTGAAAAAAAGGATGTGAAGTACATCGGAAGAGATTTTATTTTACATTGTGATCTTCTGCCTGTCTGGTCCTTAGGAGGGAATCTTGGAAAGGGCACGTTTCCTGCTCATGCATGGTGCTGGCTAGCAAGTTGATGCAGCGAGTGGTAGGAGGCAGGAGCGGGATGGGCTGTGGGAGCTGTGCTGTCGTGGCTGCAGGCTCCTGCTGCAGTGAGAGGCTCCAGTGGGCAGGGCTGGGGCTTTGCCCAGTGACTCACGGCTGCTGCCCCAGGGCCCAGGCTGAAACTGGCTCTTGCCCTCTGCCACTAAAGGGGTCCAGCTACCCTGACAGGGTACATCTGTGCTTCCTTGTGTCTCATCTCCGTCTGCTGCTTTAGCTTTTTTCAGGAACAGAATGCTGCAGCATTCCTTCTCTCTGGGAGAGGTGACTTTGTTGCCTAATTCCTGATGTACGCATCCAGTGAGATAAAGGGGCATTAATGGCAAGGAGTAAAGCATTTAAAATGGAGGAATAGTACTTGTACTGCTGTTTCCTCTCTCTCAAGTCTGAAGGTAATAAGGAAGCTTGGTGAAATAAAAAAAAACTAGCAGAAGCAATTTTTCTGCACATACAACTGTGTCTAAAGATTTTACAACTAAAGAATTATTAGCTCTTCTTTTCAGTTATTCATCTGAGCAATGCAGTGCTTCTAAAAGACATACTCCCAACAAAATTTGTTCTCATTTTTGCAGCAGAAAGGCTCAAATCTACATTAAAGTATTTTTTTCAAGATTAAGTATAAATTCATAAGGATGTTCAGTATGTATTTGGGTAATGCTTGTATTAACTATTCTAACTTTTAAATCTGGGTTATTGATTTTATGGTTTAACCCCAGCTGGCAACTAAGCACCATGTAGCCATTTGCTCACTCCACCTCGGTGGAATAGGGGAGAGAATCAGAAAAGTAAAAGTGAAAAAACCTCCTGTGTTGAGATAGAAGATAGTTTAACAGGTAAAGCAAAAACTGTGCCTGCAACTAAAGCAAACCAAGGAATTAATTCACCACTCCCCATAGGCAGGCAGGTGTTCAGCCATCCCCAGGAGAGCAGGGCTCCATAATGCATAACAGTGACTTGGGAAGACAAAGACCATCACTGCAAATGTCACCTCTTCCTTCTTGGTCAGTCAGCTTTATATGCTGAGCATGATGCCATCTGGTTTTGGAATATCTCTTTGGTCACTTCTGGTCAGCTGTCCTGGCTGTTTCCCCTCCCAACTCCTTATGCACTCCCAATCCGCTCACTGGTCAGGTGGGGTGAGAGGCAGGAAAGGCCTTAACTCTGTGTGAACCATGCTCAGCAGTACCTGAAACATCCTTGTATTACCAACACTGTTTGCAGTACAAATCCAAAAAATAACCCCGTTCTGCCAACTGTGGAAAAAAATTAATTCTACTCCAGTCAAAAGCAGCACACTAGGCTAAAAATGTTGCCATAAAATCAGTGACATAGTATTTAATTTCCGGAAGCCACAACTACTAAATCTGTTTCAGGAGTGAACCCAAACTTCGTATTCTTAATTCTCTTACACTTTTCATCAATTCCCTTAGAATTTCATCCTCCTTGAAATGTGGTGGGCAGGCATTTGTGATTCACACAAAAAGTGCCATATGTTGCTGAAAGCTGTAAATATATTTGCAAAGAGGTGCGAAACTCTCAAAGCTCAACACTGCCTTTACAAATGTCACTGGCCAGGGTTTATCTTGAGAATGTTTAATGGGGTGGCTCAACATAAGAACAAACCAGTTGCTAAAATAGGGGTGACATGAAGTTTTTCACAAGTACAGCTCTGTGTTTGAGCATGATGATATTAATGTATGGTGACTCAAGTTCTTCAGTCATGAGAGATTACACAGTGCTTAAGGACATTTAAGGTGATGGGTTAGTTCTAACGATGAAGCTGTAACTTGTTTGTTTTCCTCTATTTGGTTTGTTTACTCTGAGCAAATTCTATGAGCTCAATTTCTGTGCTGTGTAAAACTAATTTTTTTTTGTTTACACATAGGTTACTTAAAATTCATTGAGCAGTTCTGTGAACTTTGTCTGCTGTTTGTGAACTGGGTCTTTGCATTTGCAAAATGGTGGAAAACTTGAAGGTGAAAGCTTAGGTCTCATGGTAATCTATAGTGTGAGTTTGAACAGTGCATTCAGTCTTTTTAAACTTACCTTTTTTATTTACTATTTTTGTATATAACAAGGGAAAGCTTTAGGTTTTATCGTTGTAGTTCGTTGTATCCAGCCCCCCCCGAGCTCTGGCTGGCTAATGGACCTGCCCCCGTTCTCTACCCCCCCCCGGCATGTTCCGTCCTTGGACCTGTCCCGTTGGACATCCCCCTGCCATTGGCTCCTACCCCGTGACCCCGCTCCTAGTCCCTACCTAGGTACCGCCCCCTGCCTGCGCCCGGGAGAACACCCTGTACTTAAGGGGCAACACGTGGGGGGGTCGGGGTTCCGCCATCTTGCCCCCGTTCTGCGCGCTTCTGTTCCGCGTCCCGCGTCGGAATAAAGACAAGCAGGACATGCTAAGGGTGGTTCCTCCTGCCTCCTTCATCGTTTGCCGCTGCTGGATGCGTGAGCGTGCCCGTGTGCCGACAGCACCGGGCTGGGTGAGTGGCCACTCTCTCATCTGGCCCCCTGAGCTGAGGTAACTTCCCCCTGGCGGGAGACTTCTGTGAGAGTGGTGGCTATCTCATCATAGCTACGCTCCTGGCAGCGTTAGCAGTTCTCTGAAATCTTTCTGTCCTGCTTAAATCAATAACTTATGAATGAGATTCACTGTCTTGAGACAAACTTCTGCTGTTCTCTTATGTTCAGACAAGGGGCTGAAATCTGTCAACAAGAGCAGTTTAGGGCTATCTATCATAGGTCTTTTCCAGCTGTCCTTCCTGGGATCTTGCTGGAGTGTATACCTACTGCACTCACCCCGTTCACAGCCTAAAAGGACTTGGTACAAAATAGAAATTCAGTGTTTGTGCTGTGGTACCTGGGACATCTGAATGTCAAACTCTGTCTGATGGAATTGCATTCTTCTTTTGTTTTAATAGAATTGCAAGGATAATGCAGTTGAAATTCATAGTTGTCATTAAGTATAAGGTCAGCAAGTAGATGAGAGATGAACTGGAATTGACTCTGTTTTCACTTGAGTTAATTTACTGATTTACTAAGCCACTCAGGATTCAGTGCATGACTTAAGTTGTGTTACAGGTTGGAGTTGTCTTAAACTTCTTTTAAAAAATAGGTATGTGTCTTATGTACATAAAATATTTAACCCTCATATGATTCATATATACAAAGTGTATATGTATACAATGTATAAAGGTACACTGTATTCTAGAAAATAAAAATGTATATATGTTTAATTGCATATATATGTAATTCATATATGTGTGTATAGATATGAAAAAGATGCTACCCAAATATTCGTCTACGGCATCTTTCCTAAGAAACCTCACTGCTGAGTTCCTGAACACAGCACATTTCATATGGGATTAATTTTGGTAATGCAAATGGCAAGAGTCTGATGATAAAGATTTTAGTTTTTATGGTATTTCTTACAGTCTCAGCTAGGAGTACCAACTCTTAACAGGAATTCTTTCATGTTTCGTTTCATGATTGCCTGGAAGATGCCCTGTTTCAGAAGGAAATTGGCAAAGGCTGCAGAGTCAGGGTATATCCTGCTGTCAGGCAGCTTTGCTTTTGAAGATATTTCGTATGATGATTATAGAATAAACTCATTTTTGTACACGAGCTGTGCCTCACTTTGTGCTCTCTTCTCCCTTACTTCCTTTGTGTTCTTTTTGTCAATGCTGACTGTCACAAATGCAGGAATTAGCTGACATGGGAGAGAGAATTTCTCACCAGTCAGTTTTCTTTGTGCAGAAAGATAAATCTGTGGATTTTGCAAGTCTTGTATTTAGTCTGAATGTTGGTCATCAGATTTTCAGGAAAGAGAGTGAGTTGATACCATATTGAGTTCATTTTTACAGATAAGCAAGGCTGAATGTGAAGGTTTCCTATTCATTCCAAACAGTGGTAAAAGTTCCTGAACCACTCTGCAGAAATTATTGTAACATAAGCAATCCACCTTATCTTCAGGTGTAGATTGAGATGTGGAGGATATGGCTGTATGTAGTAGTGAGTAGCTAGACCTGAAGAAAACCAAGTCATCCCTTTTGGGTAATTCGACCAACATGATTTCCTTCAGTGTGTGTGGTTATGGTTAGTAGCTGGAACTTTTGCAGATGCCCACTGTGCGCTAGGAACAGCAGAAGTGATGTAACTGTTGCTAAGCATTAGCTCTAGTTACGCCCAGGGAGGGAAGGGATTTGAGTTTTTTGGTTTTGTTTTGTTCTAGGCAAATTTCAGAGGTGTTGCTCAACCACTGTATATGCCTTTGCATATACAGTAATAATGTAAGAAAAAGTATGTAGGGGTAGTAGACTTTAAGAGAGAAGGCAAAACCACATTGATATACAAACAGAAATGAGAGCTTATCAGTAGCAATTAAAATTCTTTAGTTCTTTGAGGACGTGAGCTAATTTAAAATGTGTGAATTGTTAATGCTTCACCTTTTTATTGTATTCCTTACTTTGTGTTGGATATGCTAATGGCAGTTAAGCCAGTGAAAACCTACTTTCTGTTTTATCAGAAAGCTGCTGCAGTTGTTAGACATTACTTTGTGAACATCTGTCACTTTTCATATTGAGTTGGCAACCCCCCAAATTGTTAATGAATAAATGAATTCCAAGATCTGAATGGGCTGTGCTTGTATTGGAAAGCTTTGGTGGCTAGCTGCATACACACCAGACAGTGCTTCTAAATACTGGGTCTAGACTAATTAGGTTATTCTAGTAGATGGGGTGTTGATGAAAGCACTTAAAACTTTAGTTGAAAGAATCTTCAAGCAAACAAACAACAACAACAACAAACCCTATCCAAGAACTCCCTCTTCAGCTTCAAATTGAGAAGTATTGCTAATCCCAGCTGTGTAGTCAGAGTAATGTGCCAGCTGTCCCAGACCTGAATTTGACAGCTGACTGCTGTAGGCAGAGTGACAAGTTGTAGACAACTGTAGAGACAATTTTTGATAATGTCTGGGGTGGGGGGGGAGATGCATAAAATATATATTTTTTAATGGTTATTCAGCACAGAATGAGGGAACACTGAGACAGCAGCAGCATCCCTTACTCTCCACACAGGTATTGGCAAACTGAGTGCATTGAAGTGCTGCATTAAATAAGTATGTCTTTTTGGGAGATGAGCTGTTCAGTTCTTGAAGTTACAAAAAGGGGTCATTATTTATTCCAGTGTTTTAAAGGCATTGAGATGCACGGGTTAAGGTGGATGAAATTTTTTTTATAGACACAGAGGTGAAAAAAGGTAACTGCTTGAGAAGGAGAGAAAATTTGCTTCGGGAAGTGTTAGAGACCTTTCTGCGTGGCCTAGAGCAGGTCAGCAAATCCTTCTGGCCCTTTTGCAAAGTATTTAATGTATGTGCTGATGCTTGAATGGTTATTTCTCTAAGTGCATTCACGCAGATCATTAGAGGGATGAAGCATCTCTCCTGTGAGGAAAAGCTGGGAGAATTGGGATTGCTCAGCTTGGAGAAGAGTAGGCATGGAGTGACCTGACTGTGACCTTCCAGTACCTAAAGGGGACCTACAAGAAAGCTGGAGAGAGACTATTTGCAAGAGCATCTAGTGACAGGACAAAGGGGAATGGATTCAAACTGAAAGAGGAAGGTTGAGATTAGATATTAGGAAAAAAAATCTTTACTATGAGGGTGGTGGGACAGTGGAATAGATTATCCAGACAAGTTGTGGATGCCCCCTCCCTGGATGTGTTCAAGGCTGGGCTGGGCTGAGTGGGTCTCTGAGCAGCCTGGTCTAGTGAAAGGTGTCCTGCCCATGGACAAGGGGAAATGGCCTCAAATTGCAGCAGTGGAGGTTTAGATTAGATATTAGGAAAAAATTCTTCCCAGAAAGGATTGTCAAACATTGGAACAGGCTGCTCAAGGAAATGGTGGAGTCACCATCCCTGGAGGTATTTAAAAGGCATCTAGAATGTGGCACTTGGGGGCATGGTTTAGTGGTGGACCTGGCAGTTCTGGGTTGATGGTTGTACTTGATTTTCAAGGTCTTTTCCAACCTAAATGATACTATGGTTCTATAAATCAGGTTAATCAGCTCTGTGACAGAGGCTGCAGTACTGCAACTTATATAGCAAATAAAAATAATACCTTAGTCTTAGCAACTGGGTATTGGTATTTCCAACTCATAAATTGGAAAACCAATCTGATCTTTACATGTATGCTTAAACAGTGAGGCTGACAGACTGCTGCATGTGCACTGACTTTTGCTAGAATCCTTAGCACTCAAGCAAAGTATGCTCGTATCTGAGTAGTGCCTCTCTCTCTCTAAACAGTGTCAACTGCCCAAAAAGCACAACTCGGGACTTTCTCAGAGGGTTTTTATTCTTGGTGCATGAACTTGCATCTTAGCCTTGTTCAGCTAATCTGACCTGTGCCCCATGCTTTTGAAATAGAATTGATGCTTATATCTGAAACAGGAAGGTTTAAAGGTGATATCTAAAATACAATGGTACCAAAAGTGTGATTATTCTCACCTCAGAAGTGCTTCTCAATGGCTGTGGTAGCATCCGGTTTGAAGTAGCTATGCATTTCCTTGGATTCACTTGAATGTGAAGATGTACTTCAGATAACCCAAAAGTTTTAAAGCACTTTGCTTGTTCAGATTTTTGGCAAATAACTGAGTTTGTAATTTTGTAGTTTATGAAGACTCCACAGGTATACTTGTCTTGGCAATATGTCCCAAGAGATCCTTTATTATTTCTTGAATGACAATCTAAGTACTGCACTCAGCCACCCCTAATGAGTGGGCTGAGCATGTGACTGGGGAACGAAGCTGTTACTGTCAACCTGTTCCCTTTAGGTTTGTCTAGGGCAGTAAATAAAAGGTACATAATTTGCATAATTTGCATAAGTGGTATTCTCAAGGGGAATAACAATAATTTCTAATGCTGTTTTCAGTGCTGACAGTTGATCCATTTAAAAATTAGGTATTGAAAAGGATTCTGGTGAAGGGAAAAGGTGGAATGGTTTGTGGCTGTGCCACAGCAGGGTCAAGAAAATGCAGAAAATGTGAGTCCTTCTGTGAGCAGCGAGTGTCCAGTCTCATATGTTGTTTGGAGTGAATGGAAAAAACAAGCTATAACAGTGCTGTTGTTTGAAGAATAACGTAATTTCAGAGATTTAAATACAGGTGGAAAGAGATTAATGAGCACAGTATAAATTCCGTGTGACTTACAGATGCTTGTTTTTCTGCATGAAATGAGCCAAAATGAATAACAATGAAATTGAACATATGTTATTTGCACTGGCTTGTTTAAATCTGTTTCACAACAAACATTTATTGGAACCACTCACGTTTGCGTGGCGAAAAAAATGCTTTTGTGGTCTGTGATGTTTCTTGGAGTAGCAGATTGAAAAAGTTCAGTACATCAGCCTTGTAAAATAGAAAGCTTCTGTATGCTGTCTATTTAAAAAGGGACTTGTAGAGTAACTTGATTTGGTAAAAGAGTGTGAAAAGACAAAAGTAAACTTTTCTTTAAATCTTTATAGCATTGTTTTTAGTTTCTCATTTAGGTTTCCCCTATACAAGTCCTCACATTGTGTTACCTCACTGTTCAAGAGGGTGATACAATGGTATGGTTGGCAAAAGTTTCAGTGTGATTCTGTCTCCCAAAAGTAAAAATGATTTGTTGATATGCACAGTTATGAAATAAGTGTATCAAAATCCTCCCTCTTTGTTCTGAGATGGAAAATGAGTGTATCCTGGATAACAGGAATGCCAATATGTGCTCCAAATACAGCTTTAATATTTGTCTAGGGCATTTCAGAAACCAGTGTTCAATTTTTTTTTTCTCTTTACACAAATGTGTAAAAGGGTTTTTGGTACAAGTAGTTTTTAAAAATGTTGACTGGTGTAGAAAAGTAAGGTCTAGAGAAGAAAAGAGAGAAGATTTGTCCTGTATTAAGCCCCTTCATTATTCTAAAAAAATACTTGTCATAGCTTAAAAAGCAGATTTTAATTTGCAGAACAGTCAAAGTGTTATTCAAAGTCAACACTGGATTGTGTTTCTAGGGTTTGAGACTATTATTCTATTAATGCTATTTAATAAAAATGGCAAATGGAAAATTAGAACTTGGCGTTTGGGGGTAGTTTTATTGATATATTCCATGATATATTTTATGCACTTATCCAACGTGCAAGTATGCATAACTTCTTAGACTTTTGGCTATTTCTTGAAACTTAAATTAGTGAAAGCTTTTTCGAAAGATTTTGTGGAACACTAGTAGTAAGTATTGACTTTGTGATAATGATTCAAAGTATAATTATCTTTGGTCTTTTCACACGTTGTGAAATATTTGGAGAAGGGTCACAGAAATCTTTAACAAGTTCAATGTATATTTCTTGAGTACTTTCTGGTTTGAAAATGTGGTGCTTTCATCCCCAGAATTAACACATCAGGTTATTGCAGCGAGTTTTCAGTTCTGTGCCAGTAAAGCCACAGCTTTGATTAGATGTTGCAGTGCAGTCAATAGGATTGTAGTTGGTCATTTGAGACTGCCTTGGTTTCAGCATGGAAATTCTTGCAGCAGGAGGAGCTCTAGGCTCTAGGTGCCAGCCTAGCTAAGGTTTGCCTGCTATCTTAAATGGAAGCATTGTTAGGATAAAGGCTGTCATTCTTTGAAGCACTTGCTTGATCTCTACTGGGGTTCTCAGAGCTGCACAGTATCAAGGTAAAATCTTTTTAAAAGTGAGAAAATTAAAATAAATCTTTTTTATTTTGAGAACAGTCAATTTGGTGGTCAAGCAGTCCCCGGAACAATGTCCCCCACTGCTGAATATTTTCAAGAGGTGACTGGACAGTGTTCTAGATAATTTCATGTTGGCTCCCTTTCCCATGAGAGGTTGGACCAGATGATGTTTTGGAGTCCTTCCTGATTCTGTTTTGATGTGGTTATGTGGCAGATTGGTAAATCTCCTGATGAACAGGTATGCACACTGAGGAGCATCAGGAGTATCCAAAAGTGTAGTCAGAGCACCTAGGCATCTGCTGTTCAGTGCGATGACTTCAGGTTGCAGCACAGCCATCACTGCTGGATGCCTCACACGCTCGACAGTCAGCTTCTGATTTCTGGTCTGGCGCTTCAGGCTAAAGCAGTACACTTTGATAAGCCAAAAACCATATGGTTACACTTTGCAAAAATTCTCAAGCTGATGATTGAACTACTTCATAAATTATTGTGGCATGAACATGGCAGGCAGCAGAGCCAATCTCAAATTGTCCTAAGATGAGACACCACTGTCCCCAGTCATTAGGGGTCTGATAAGAAAAAGTGAGCAAGCCTGACACACAGGCTTGCTCTGGAGTTGCTTAATCCTTCATCTCGTCTGTTGCAGTGATGCAGGCAGGAAGCAAATATTACTGCTGTTTTCAGAATGGTTCTGGGGTGGGTTTTAGGATTACAGGGTTGCTCTTTTTTACTTGACTTGGTGTCCAGTTTCAAGTAGAAGTGCAAACTGGTGCAGACAACTGTGCATACTGGTTTAGATGCAGGTGCAAATGCTGGAGTTGAGATTGTAGAGTTAAAAGTTAGGGACCCGAGTTTTGGTTATTCAGGTTGTCATTTTTCCCGTGACTTAATACTGTGCTGTCTTCAGGAGACTGGGGGGAGGTGGTGAGTATATTAAAAAGAAAAAAGAAAAAAGTCTGTCCAAAGCCTTCAGAATTATTGGCCTGCCCCTAAAATAGAGTAGAAAATGTTGTATTTTTTAATGCTTTTCTTTATGAAAACACCAAATGAAATTACTTCTGCTCTTTCAGAGAGGTTAAGGAAGGATATGAGTAGTTAAATTTCAAAGTTGTTTTGAAGCTGGTTAATTAAAAGGATCTGTGAGGTAAATGTTGACACTTTTTAAGAGTCTTCATGCCTGTACATACTTTATTCTTTTTTAATATAATGCTTTGAAATATTTTTGTACAAATGAATTTTTTTAAAAAAAGGGGGATTTTCTTAGGATTTCCTGAGATTGTATGGATTTCAGCACCAAGCTGGAGTGATTTGCTTATTCTATACAGCACATAGCGACAGACATGACTGTAGAAGGGTGGTTGGAAATACCTGAAGTACTCATGATCAAATCTGTGAGGGCATTTTTGCCTACTGATTTACTTGAAGGAATGGTATACAATTAAAACATGGGGCTGAAGATGTTTTTCATTCTACTCATGGTGAATCTTCCCTTTGTTGGTCTTGCACAGTGTAACTTAGTCTGCTTCAATTTCCTTTACTCCATAGAACAATTAGAACAAAACATTTTCCTGGGTCAGTGGTGTGTTGATTCTGTAGAACACTTACCTGTCCCTGTGTTGAGTCAACAAACTTAAGAACCAAGTCAAGAGCCTTATACTGTGCTCAACTTTGAAGGCAAATTGTGCTTTTTAAGTGCTGCTGTATTTGTTCTGAGGAGTTTTTCAAGTGGTACTTCAGTGTTTTAGAGAGATACTTAGAGCTACTATGTAGAATCACACAGGTTTGATTGTATTTTCAGAGTACCTAGTGAAATCTCTGTTCCTGTAAGTGATGCCTTTATTTTAATAGAATTTAAATCATAGAGCCAGGGTGGGTCCTTAGAGAAATTCCCAGACCCTCAAGTTCATTGCAGATCAAAAACTATCACCTTAAAATGCTATTCTCATTGTTAAACCTTCTCCTCTACCTAATAAAGAACCTAGAGACATGAATGGGACAGTTTATTTAAATTCCCTTTAGCTGTATCTATTTAAGAAGTAGCAGAAAATGAAAACAAATACTGGTTTGCATCCCCGGAACCTGTGTCATTGTAAGCAAGTTGCTGCCTGAGTAGTATAATACGTGTTTAATTTGGGACCTTTTCCACTCATAAATATTGAAAACATAGCTGATATTAAATTAAATGGTTGGAAGTTTAACTGTACAAAATGAAACTTAAAACTAGTTGTGGTCTTTTCTTAATTAGATGAAAATGTGATTTCATTACAAGGAAATTGTTTTTGAATAGAAGTTATTGATACTTAAAAAGCCTACAGGCTGAAAGAAAAACTGTGGACCTTCTAGTGTACATTCTTGGTTTTCTGTCTTCAGTCTGGAGCTTTTAATTAATTTAAAAGAAAAATGGGTTCTTTATCTTCTTGTTCTTGCTCTTTATTTTGTCAAGAGGAGATGATTAGTGAAATACATAGGTGTGTGTGTATATATATATATGTGTGTGTGTGTGTGTGTGTGTGTGTTATGAAAGCTAAGGGATCTTTTTGGGATATTGATTGTATAAATAGGTTCTGGAGGCCAGTGCTTGCCTGGCTGTTCTCCATTGTGGGATGCTCATGTGTAATCAGATTAAGCTTCAAAATATTTAATTTGAATTTTTTTTTTTCTGACTGTATGACATGTTTTATATAGGCAAAATATAAATGGAAGATTAGGAGTCTGACAAAGCACACTGTGCCTACAAAAAACACACCAGGAATTTTAATAACCTGAAATGCTCTTTTCACTTTGTATTAGGAAAAATGTCATCTTTAAGCATCCAGTCCTTACGAACATTTTTGAGCGTTCATGTTTGCTCTCTACCTATTCCAGGATTGCTTTGTTTTCTTGAGAATTATCTACCATGTCAGGAACTTGCTTAAATGAGATCTAATAAGGGCATGTCCTAACATAGTTTGCTTAATTCTAGATATATCACTATCAACCTTTCTGGTAGGGCACTCCAGTAACACCGATGTGTTTCATTCATCACAGAATTGTTGGGGTTGGAAGTGATCATCTGGAGATCATCTAGTTCAATCCCTCTGCCAAGGCAGGGTCATCTGAAGCAGGTTACACAGGAACATATCCAGGTGGATTTGGAATGTCTCCAGAAAGGGACACTGCATGACCTCCCTGGGCAGCCTGTTGATGTATAAATTCCATCTCTAGCATGTTGTCTTTGGTTGTCCAAAATCCTCTGATCCTATTTTATTTGGTACCCACTATCAGATACTTCAGGAGTCCTAATTCATGTACGTGGGGTGGATTTTGTGATGAGCCAAGTGATTATGGATTAGTTTCATGGGAACTAGTATTGCGGTTGGAAGAATAAACTTAGTCAGCAGGTTGCAAGGCTTTTTCTGGTGTGTGCATGAATTTGGCTAGCAAATACTGTGTGATGCTTTCAGTGGTCTCCAGCCCTTAAATGATTGTTTCCACTAAAATATAGATCACTATGTTAACACTTCCTCTTGTATGTGACAGCATGTAGGCAGGCTATGTTCTGCAAAAGACTGTATACCAAGCTGGCACTGTGAGGGGACAAGTGGGGACATATGAACTGGCAAGACATTAAAAATCTGTGAAATCTGTTGTTTTATTTCTTCCTGGTAGAGTGGAAGAACTGAATAATCTGTGTCTGCGGCTGCAGAAGCAAGTAGTGTAATGCGGTAAGAGTGGATCTGCAGAGTGAACCCCATGTTTACACCACACTTGTGTGAGGTTTTATGCTGGGGCTGATCCAGTCTGTTCCTGCCCATAGGCAGTCGAAGCATGTAAGGTGCACTCCTAACGGCATCTGAAAGTCTTGTTTAATCCAAATTGAACCCATTTCACGTGCTCTGAGACTGCTCTAGTGTGCCCACCAAAACATTATAGATAGAAACAATCAGACACACTGTAATGCTCATGGTCTATTTTTTGGTTTACTTTAAGTCATACTTTTTTTTTAGTACTTTTTTTTTTTTCCCCCCTCTCTACTTTTTACTTATTATCACTGATGTTTATTCAGTGCAAAATGCCATGATATACCGTATCAGTTTCCTTCATTCTTAGCAGAGTATAAATTAGATGAGTATATGTGTATATGGATACCCAGAAATATGTATGCACATGCTTACGGTGAACAGTTTCTAAGTCAATAGTCTGATAGAGTTACAGTCTGTAACCAGCAGAGTCCTGGCAGTGATTAAGGAAGGCATTCAGGATGGAGGGATGTCCCAGTGTCAGTGATTGACAGTATACACTTGATAATGTCTTTCTTGCACTGAAACCAACTCTGAATGTTGTCCTCTTCAGCTCTGTGTTGTAACTGTGTTCCCCAGGACCAGGCTGTCTTCCTTTCTGTGCAAACGAAGGAGTGCACTGTGCTTAGACAGGCTTTGGGGGAATTTTCTTTGTTAGTCCTTGCCTTATGAGATTACTTCAAACGGTGGGATATAGTGTCCTCTAAGCGTACTGTTCTCTCCTACAAGGTCAATGTCTTTTCACTGCATGTTTATGCAGTTAGTAATGCAGTTCTCATTTTTGATATTGAGATGCTACTGTAATGTGACTTCTACTTTAAAGGGGACAAGGATTCATAATTGTTTGCTCTAATTTGCTTATGAATCTTCAAATGCATAATTTGAATACCCAAAGCTCATGTTAGATATTCAGTTGAAATTCTGTTCTTCAAAGCTCTTAAAACAAAAGACTAGGATCACGAATGAAAAATAATTTCACAGCATGCCCAGTGCCAACCAGTGCATCCAGAAGTGGGGCTTACAATATATAGTTAATCTTGAACAATCCACACCAGTGTATTTCATGGAATTTAAGCATCCACAGCAATATGAAATGATGGTACTTCTCCAGCTGTGTGTGTGACTTTCCAGGAGTGGAGCTGACACTGTCTGGTGCTACCATCCAAATGGTGATCATCTGTAAGGTTGGCCAGTAATGGGGTTTTGAGAGTTAAGCAGCTGGTTTTCAGTATCTTACGTGAGGATTTGTTAGGATCAAATAGAACTATCAAGTCGGGTCAAGCATTTTACTCAGGACTGTTTGTCATTGCTGATGATAGGGAAAAAAAGAGAGAAAGTTTCTGCAGCCAGTAGCTCTAGACAGCACAACAATTGCAGTAATAAGAATTTGGAGAACTCCTTAAGGTCTTCTGTAGCACTAAATTCTGCCACAGGTTTTCCAGGGAAGATAGAGCTGATGATGTCACTTTTCCCCTCCTTCTTGAAATATAGGTACATCACCAAAGGGAAGGGAGAAATCAAATCTCTGGTTTTGGACAGCGACACAACATTTTAAATGTTACTAGCTATCTGATGCAGTTTCAAAAGTAGCATAGTTTGAATTTAATAGTTCTACAAATTAAATTTGCTGTACAAAAAAGGTATATTTCTAGAATACAGCTGGAAGGCAAGAAGATTCTAGTATCAGATGTGCGTTGAAACAATATTGGGTTTGTCAAGTCTTCATATCCTTATCTCTGTTCCTGAATGTAACTATTATTTCTACTCTGCAAGGTCACACTGAATTCTCTGTCACCTTATTCATCACTAAACAGTCCTTCAAAGTTTTTTCTTTTGTGTCAGTTCTTCTTTTAACTCCTTCCTGTGTTTTGGTTGAAGTTCATGGATTTGCAGCATATTTGTTATGAGCTGTTGCAATATAAAATAGTTTTATCATCTTGTAAAATTTTTTTAGGAATACAGTCTTGGAATAGACTCAGCTTTCAGGATTCAGGTTTCTATGTTTCAATGTAGAAGCAACATCATCTCTTTTTCTTTTTTTTTTTTTTCTTCACAGTTCCATTTTAGGACAGGCCTAGGCTTCTTGCCTGAATTATTGTTTGGGAAGCCATACTTTTATTTCTCTAATGATTAAAAATGTCTTCTGCTTTACAACATAATTATTTTTTCTTTTATATGTAAATAGTATCTACCTGTTCCTGTGCAGGCTTTATTTTTAAATCTAAATAACTTAAAGGGGCATATTGTTAGATTCTATGTTGTGTAAGTGAGAGTTTTTAGGGGATTTATAATCTTACCCTCATCCCTGTGATCTGTTTAATATGTAGGATTTGTTTATGGTTGCTCTGTGCTTAAGTTGCTCCATACTTCTGATTATCTGTGTTGCTTTATTCTGTATCTCTTGCAAAGTGTCCATGTCTCTGAGGCAAGATGATCAGAGCAGATGTAGCTATCAGAATGCAGTGTATCATGAATAAAGATACTGGTTAGTTTTCTGGTTTGTTCTTGAGTTATTTTCCTTTTGGGTTGCACTTCACTGGTTAGCTCATGTTTGAAAAATTATGCACAGTAATTTGAGATCTTTGAGTGGGTGATATAGGTAGTGTAAAGTTCATTAGTGTATGAATAGTGCTATATAGCCATTTTTCTGCATTAATTTGTGTTTTCTGTAATTCAGTACATCATTCTGTTACCAAGTTCAATATCACTGTGACTCCTCTCAGTAAGTTTGTTGTTGACAGATTTTTCTAACCCAGTTACTCACCCTTGCTTCAAAATTTCCTGGGAATGTGTGGAGCATTATAAATCTTAGCTGAAATTCTTGGAAGTTCATGTTAACAACCCTCCCACTTTGTGAAAAGTGTCTTTCACTCTTATATAAATTAACACTTTATCAGTGTATAAGGAGGTCTGCTCTCTTATTCTGCAGTTTATCATCCTATAATGTTTTTTCACGGTCTTTCCAGCTGCTGCTGCCTCTCTGATCTTTTTCCTCATCAAATGTAGTTATAACATAGTCTTTGTGCAAAAGCAAGTAATTTGAATTTTGAACAGTAGTGCCAAGCCTAATATTTCAGTTGCCAGAGTGATGGATGTGGGTAGTGGGCAGCTGAGCTGGGAGCCAGCAGGATGCAGATGCTGACTCCTCTTAGGGAAGCAGCTGCAAGAGGGTACTCGGCTGTGCCAGGAAGAGCCAGGCCGTGCGGAGCCTCTTGGCAGGAGTTCACTGAGCAAGACTGGAGGCAAGTAATCCTACCTGGAAGTAGATAATCTCCAGCTGAAGGCCTGGAGATGGGTGTCAACCTGCCAGGCAGGTTCAGCTCCTCACCTTGTACAATTTTCCACTTTTTTGTGCTTCTCTACTACAAACAAGGTGGTGGGACTTCATTTTGTCAGCAGCTCATTCCTCCCTCCAACTGTTCAGGTTTCCATACCTTTCCACAGATGATTTTTGGCTTTTTCGTTTTTCTCTTGCGTTTACTTAGGGAGTCTCAAATCACTCAGTGGCAGCTGCTGGTGTTATTTCGGGAGGTTCATTCATTGGCTACTTACGCTGTTGGTTGCTTGTGCCACCTACAGGCCTTTTTAGGCTGTGCTTAAGGGATGTGTAACCTCCTCTGCAGTCCTGCTCTTAAGCTTGCAGTAACACCTCTATGCTGTCTTCAGTACAGCTAGATAACTTGTGGCTAAATTACACCAGCGTCTCTTCAATTTAAGTAGTGATTTTCCATGTGGTGTTGTATCAAAAGCTTTATTGAACAAAAGTATTTTATGCATTTCTGTTCTTAAAACAATTTCTTTTATAACTAAAGAGTATGGGTTTGGCCTGGTATCTTTGGTCAACCCATGCTGAATCTTGTCCTGTTTTGTATTTTTATGTCTTTTGTTGCCGCCAAATGTTGTTTCAGATCCTTTCCTCCCACTGAGTCACCTGGTGATAGTTGCTCTATTTTTCCTGGGCTCTGTTTGTGACTATGCTGTATTGTTCTGAAAGCACATTCTGATATTCTGTAATCCTGTATTCTTCCTGCATAACAACTCCACTATTACTGTTTTTACTGTATGTTCAGTCCTAGGAATCAGTTTGATTTCAGTCCTATTAACCGACTTGTATGATGTTATTTTCTCACTTGGATCCCTGTTTCTCCTACTTGCAGGGTTCCTGGCAAGTGGTCATATGATGGTTATTTATTCAGGAAACTCTATAATCCTACAGGTTTGGTTTTGCTTAGATATATATTCTTAGGAATTTCATGCTTGCTGGTAAACCGTCTTTTCTGATGAAGCTGATCTGTCCTCCAGCTGGTCTCCAGTTGCTTACTTTCTCAGCCAGCCCTTCGGGGGATTAAATTTTTCATGCTCAGAGTATGCAAGGTAGTAGGTGCTGGAGCTTGTGACACTGATAGTCCACATCTGGGAAGTGTAGGTCCAAAGGGACTCATCCTTGGAGAGAATGAAATGCCATCTTTAGGGACTTCACGCCATATTTAACTCTGTGGGCAATACTTGCAGTTCGCAAAGAACTGCTTTCCTACAGTGCAAACTGATAGTTTTTAATTCTGTTTTCACTGGGGTATTATTTCTTTAGCATGTTTCAACAGGAGTATGCCTTGCTTTTCCTGTGAGCTTTCTGTAGCACCTGGGGAACAGAAAATGAGATTTTTTCAGGTCTCTTTCATGTCAGACATTATTGACCATTAATGGCCAACAATGACAATTAAAAACCCCAAGTAACGAGAAACATTAGTAAGAACATTCCATAGGAAAATTATAATCTCTTAGTTCTTGTGTTAATTAAATAACTCAATCTTTATTTCACATAGCCATGAAATAGCATAATATACTTAATCCCAAACTCTGTAGGAATTTTGGGCTGGTTTTGTTTGTTAGTATTACTTACTTACTGAAAAGTTTATTTGATCTTATAGACCTATTTTCTGTCCTTGAATTTTACTTTGCTCTCCTGAAAATGTGTTTTTTGTTTTTTTTTTTTTTTTTTTAGTAGTTTAATAATGGGAAATTATGTTTTGTTAAAAATTGTGCTAATAATAATTTTTTTTACTTTTGTGTTCCTTCTTTTGTTAGATTTTTTTTTTTTTGTTTGTTTGTTTGTTTGAATTTGGTGTTGGTTGGTTGGTTGGTTTGGGTTTTTGGTTGGTTGGTTGGTGTTTTGTTCTGGTTTTTTGGATTAAATCTGAAGGACTATGATAATTATATTAAAATGGTCCGAAATTGGAAGCATTCCTCAGACTATCCAAATAAAACTGTGGGAGAGTGATCCATTGTAGTTGCTATAAACAAGCAAGCGTCTTTGTCATTGGCTGTATACATGGACACAAGCATTCAAATCTGCTTTTAACAGATCATGAATCTGTGTTGCAAATTGATGTAGAAATATTTCACTTGCTGTTTATCTCCTCTGGTGTATCTCCTTATACTCTGTGTATTCCTGTCTCAATTGATGTGCCTTTGTGCCTTTAACCTTTTGTGTGCCTCTTACATTTGCCCATTTGTTTACCTCCAGCCTAGCTTTTTTTTTTTCTTTTAATAACCTTCCTGTATATAAAACTGGAAAGTCTTTCAGTAAAGACTGCTTTACAGTTTAGCTCTGTACTACTGTGTTGCTTTTGAAAAAAGAGGATATTTTCCTTTTCTTTTTTCTCTTCTTGCCACATTTCCTGCCTTTGGAAGTTGGTTTGGTATCTTCTAAGCTGCTCTACTGCTCTGTGGTGCTATACCTTAATTTTATTATGGTTCTGATTGGACTTTATTAAATTGGTTTTCGTTCCTTTTTATTTTTCATCTCTCCTATCACTTTGTGTCTTTTCCCTGTTTCACTGGGTTAAACGCTTGCTTAAAAGAATTTAAAAAGTCATGATTCTAAGAAATAATAACACTATAAATAATATATATAGAAGTGGCAAACAAGCAAATGCATGAAATGTTTTGGGTAAATTAATTTTTGGAGAATGAAAAGGAATTTCAGAAGATGCTTGTTTGGATTAATGCTTTTTAGTGTAGGTTTTTTTTTTTTCCAGATGGCTTTTATTCTCAGAACTTGCTATTTGTCTGTTGTGTTTTTTATTTGCTGTGTTATGTAACCTCCATTTGCTGAAATTTGCATTTCTGCCTTCATGAATATATTATTTTTCAGAAACATTTTGGGTCAATGAAAAACTTTATTAAAATTTCTATTTATTTAGGAAATACATCACTGGAGGCTCCAGAAGAAACAATATCCTGGAATTTTTAAGCTTTGGTATTTCTGAAGTATTTATTGTTTTAACAGAAATTTATAGAGAAGGGGAATAATAGGATATTAAATTTGCAGTCAGAATAAAAATAGCTTTACAGATATAATTTGGAAGAAATCTAAAGTATTAGAGTAAATAGCCCCACTATCTTAACTTTCATTAAATGATGTACAGGCAAAGATAGTAATGGATTTTTAAGCATAAAGCTCGCCTCAGTCAGAGGTTAGCAGTTTTGCATTTGAAAAAAGGACTGATATGAAGGCTTAACACTTGCAGTTTCCTTTTTAACTGTTTATTGAAATAACTGATCAAATGCTTTCTGTGAGATTTATTGCTTGCTTTCATCTGTCTTAGCCATGTATTTCACTAATGTGGAGTGATATTTTAGCAGAGTGATTTGGTAATGGCTCAGCAGTAAGGCAGCATCTCATCTGGACATAAAGGTACAGCATTTGATGTTGTGTTTTCTTATATAGCACAGCATCCAGGACACAACTAGTGAGGACTTGTAAATTGTAAAGAAGGTTGGGACACAAAGGAGATGTGCTGCTCTACAGAGGTGCTCACCCACTAGCACAGTAAATGAGAATTTTCTCTGCAGACTGCAACTACTGCCAAATAACAGTGGAGAAACGGTGGGCGATGAGCACTTACTCTCATTGCAACACTGACAATGAGGAAGCAACAGGATAAAAATAAACACCTCATATTTTGCTGTGCCTTCCATTACTGTAGCATTGGAGATTTTTGTATCTTAGGAGCAAAGGGAATCTTCTGTCCATATGTACTTTGGGCTCAGTCCAGTAGAATCTAGTGAAACATTTCAGCTCCAAAATACATTTAAGTTACTGGTTCCCGAGTTTTGTTCTGTGAACCAACACTAATCCCTGATATTTATGGGCTGAGGCAAACTGAACACTAAGTAGCATTGAAAGAAGTGAAGAGGCAAGATAATGAAAACAACAGTCTATCTTGAATTCTTTAGATTAGTAGTTCCTCTTCTACAGTGCAATGTAGAAGACTTGCATTTGAAGGCAAGGAAGCACTAAATGCCTATTTCCTTTACTAACTAAATAAATGTAACACGATTTGTGGATGTTAATAATGTACATTTTAAATGCTCTGTGCACAGTCCTGATTAAATGCAATCTATATTTTGTTTAGTATAGATTATAAAATCTGTAATTAAAGGCTGGGACTTCGTTGCACTAGGCACTTAACATACTACATATATCCTGTAGCAGAGCTGCTGGTTTAAGGTGAGAAAACAGGTGGGCACAAAAGACAGATGGGGAAACACAAGGTGATGAAGACAATTATGGGGGTTGTAATAAGCTGCAGTTGCTGTTTACCATCTGCCCAGCAACAGAGAGAAATTTTGTAATACTGTTTTTTTGTTGTAGTGCACTATTTTTTCATTTTGCCTTAAGGATATAGCAATGCATGTCCATGTATTGCTATATACCTGATCAGTATTGGTTGGTAAACATTATTATTATTATAGTGACAGAGAATTGTTCTTCAGCTTTCATCTGATCTATGGGTACTTGGGATCTTACTGGAATTACTGGAGTTGGTAAGGAGATATGAGTGAATGTTGATCTCTAATAATCAAATAATACTTTTTCCAATCTTGCAATGAAGTACTAAGGACATAAACACATAAACTGGAGCACTTCTCTCTTATATGTGGTGTTCCCAACTTTTGCCTGAATTGGAGTATTCACATGAATTTGTTTTAAATCTATCCAGTATTTGGTTTTTCTTGCCTAAATCCTCCTTTAAGCCCTGGTAGGCTAACTTTACTCAATTCACTTAAGGAATGCTTGATTTTGAGTCTGAAAGTTACAAAAATAGCAAGGAATCAAGATAGTTGTGTGGAAAGGCTGATGCTGGTAAGTTCTGCTGTTTGAAATACAGCTAATGTTGCAGTCCAGCATTACAGCACCTTTTGTGGTGAGGATACACTAGCAGAGGGCATGTAAAGAATATGGAGGTTTCTAGGGAAGAGAGTGTTTTTTAACAAGGGGCTGGTGCATTTTGAGGGAGTCCCAGTGAAAATTGATAGAGCACATCTTGAAGGGTGGGTAGGACTGACCATAAGGACAATTACAAATTTCTCTTGTGTAGGCCAGTCAACCAAGGTTACTCCTGTAGTGGAGAAGGAAGGTAATGCTTTAGATTAGATATAAAGAAGATTTTTACAGTCAATGTGGTAAAACACTCAAACAGGGTGCCCAGAGATGTGGTAGAAGCCCCATTCCTGGAAACTTTCAAGGTCAGGCTGGCTGTGGCTCTGAGCAACCTGATGTAGTGGAAGGTCCATGCTCTTTTCAGGGAATTTGGACTAGATGGCTTTTAAAGGTCCCTTCCAACTTAAACTACTCTGTAATTCTAGGATTATGTGGTTTCAGGAGTTGATTCAAAGCCCTTGGTGTTTTACCTCCTGCTCAGAATCACTCCCTTGGTTTGCAGAGGTAGTAAGGAGAAAATAGTTTTCCTTTGTTTCCTTACACACTTCTCTGCTCTTCTTGTTTGCTTTGTTTGAGAGTCTCTCATATTCTGCACTTAGGTAAGAAAAACACTTAAGGCTGTAAAATAGAGTTCTGCTCTCTGCAGAATTCCTGCTTCTTACTCCATATATTATTTGGAAGGAAGAGAGAGATCTATGTAATATATTGGCCCTGTAAATAGTTGATATTTTACTGCATTACAAATTGTACCAGTATCTTCTAAGTAAAAGCAGCTCCTTTGCAGCTGGAAACTAACACAGGCAGTGACTGTCTGCTTGATTATGTGAAGTGAATGGGCCAACCCACAAATGAAGCAGTTCACTGCATAGTTGTTAAACTTCTGCTACAGAAAAGCTTTAGCCAAAAGGATTGGTGGATCAGTGTCCCATTAGATGTGGAAGGGACATGATGGCAGTTTTTTTTTACAGGATCTGATCTGAAATCTCCTGGTAATGTTTTGGACTAAACTGACTTTATAATGAATATTTCAGGTGACAGGATTCATAACTATCGTGTAGGGACCTGCTGGTCAGTCCACTGCTCACCCCTGTGGTTTTGTCTTGTCTTACGTCAGTAAGAGTTGTTTATTGCTGGAGGTGCAGTGTGCCCTGAAGCTGGAACGTAGTAATGATGAAAATCGTTTTGTCTTGCATATCTTAAAATTCTAAGTAGGATTTTTTTTTTGCAGTTTACCTTTGGAAGAAAAATACCATTTTTACATTCATTTCATTTCCTTCTGTCTCCTATCTTTTTAGAAATGTAGTTGTTTCCAAGGTAAGATTTTCAAAAGGTTCAAAAGTCTCACGTCTGCTTCCCTTTAAAATTGAGTTTATTTCTCAAACCAACCAAAGAATTGAGAAGCATACTATCCTTCCAGAATGTTAACATCCTTGTGATGATTTTTGTAAAACACATACCAGAAAAAAAACTTCATTGCTCCTTTGAAGAACGGAGTGCTACAATTTTGCAAATGAAGGACTCAATAGCCCCAAATTTCAAAAAGATAAAAAACCTGGGTCTGTCTGGACCACAGTTCTTACAAGTGAGCAATCCATGGAAATATGAAGTAAAGCCTGACTAAGCAAATGTTCATGGAAAAGGAGTTTATTTTGTGCTGTGGGAAATGTGCTCACATTTTCAATTTGAATATTCAAAGTCAAGATGTTTTTATTGGGAAATATGTCCTGCTACTTTGATTATTTTTTTTTCCATGGAGGAAGAGAAATATTTCCCTCTTTTTTTAAAATGCGACTTACTGGGTGATTTTTTTAAAAAATAAAAGTATGACTTTTGTTGCATATGTTCTATTTTAAGCAGTGAGAGTGGAAATTATCAGAAGACAAATTTTCTTACAGCAGGGTAAATAAATAAGCAGATGGCTTCAAATGTTTGTAATTTGTTTTGCTTGTATTAAATGTAGATACAAAATTTATTGAGAAGGATAACTTGCTGCTGGACTGGCTCTCTGTAATAGAGGTAGTTTTGATTACTAAACGTTCCAGTTTTATCCTAGCTAAGATATTGATCTCTTTGCATTGATGGCCCATAGCTGACTCATTATTTTTCCCATGGCTCTACTAAATACTGAAACCTACTGATGTTCTAAACAGCAAAGCAGATAAATAAGATAATAAATTATGGCAGTTATCTTCTGCAAGCTGCTAAACTGATAGAAAATGTATTGTGGTTATGTCCTCGGAAGAAACAGGCTGTTTCAATGTAGTGTGAACTTCTTATCAGGCTTCTTGTCTTCTCCTGCTTATTGACCACTGAATACCCTCAGCAGCTTTTTTCACTTATAAGCAAATCAGTCAAATGCCGTTATTTTAAGGAAAGCTCCATGTTAGACAAAGCATAAGAGAGAGTTCCATGCTAGGCTGAAACAGAAGACATTTTATCCATATGGTCTCTCATACTCTGCCTGTCTGTGTTAGCCTAAACTTGGATATGCTTTTTTATTTTTTTTTCCTCAGAGCAGTTGAAAATGGTGGATAAAAAGAATCTTACCCACATTTCTGTAAATTACTACAGGAATAAAATCTGTTGAATGCATGCTAAAAAGTTACTGCAACATAAAAAGCTGTATTGTTCAAGCGTGGAAGCACTGTAAAAAGTACTTGTAAAAGCATTTCAGAATTTTTTCCCCTACCAGAGTTATGAGTAAGTCATATCTTCTCAGCATCTTCTCTCCTTTGAGAAAAATTAAAGCAATCAAATGCAGCAATACAGTGGGATAACCTCTGTTTCTGTAGATTCAGTAGGAAAAATTACTTATATATATATATATATATGAATGAACTTTCATCCTCTTGGAAATCATTCTATGCATGAAATGCATATGAAAAAAAGCATAATCTCAAAGTAATGTACTTTGTAGTTTTAAATTGAGTAGCTTGTGCAGAAGATAAATTTGTGTGTTCTTACGAACTGGTCTGTCTGCAACAGCTGTATTCTATTACATTATCACTGTTACAGAATTTGAGAAAATACTTGCTCTGGAGAAAAAGGATCAAAATTGCTCTTTTATGTCTTTATTTGGTTCCATACTGGATTACTATTTTGAATAGAAAGAGATCATTAGCAATGTGAAGTACATGAGTATCTTCCCACTCAGTAGTGTTTCTTATGTAGAATCTTTTTTCTGCTGAAAGGTTTTAAGAGGATGTTTTTGTTTAATCTAGAGTAACGTGTCAGTGTGAATGCACATATTTAAAATCCTGTTTCCATATTGGCAATTGATCTGCTATTGTTCGTTTTCTTGCTGTTCCTAACTTTTGCTGTGGTGTTAAAACTCTCTCCAGCTGCCTTGACATTCTGGGTAAGTGAAGCGGCATTTGGGTTTCTTCCAGCTGTGGTCACTGGGTGGCTCTTGGCACAGTGTGAAAACACTTGCAGTCACAATGGGAAATATTTCTCATCATCCTAGAAATCTTGACTTTCAGACAGATTATTCTTAACTGAACAAATGTCATCTGCCACACGTGACCCATGTATTCTCTGAAACTGCTTCAGAAACTTATTTTTTGAAAGAGATCAGTGTTTCCCTTATTTCTTAAGCTAGATATTTAAATTTATTTTTAATGGAGATCTGTCAGCAACTACTCTGTATTTTTTTAAGTAATGATGACAGATTCATAATCCTAAACCTATTTTTTCCGTCCTTTTGTTGTGTCCATTTCAATTTACTTTTTTAAACTCATGATTTTTCGCTACACCAGTTTGCTTGAAGTAGTATGTGTGACGTTGCTCCAGGTGAGCAAGGTGAGCTTTTCCGTCTTGCTGGAGTGAGAATGAGCGTAGGGCAGACTGGGGTGGGATTCATGATTTTATTGCAGTGGCACAGTTGTGCTAACATAAGCTGCTGTGTCCCCACTATATTGCTGGCTTCAGGCTGTTTTCTTTGGTGTGCCTGTTGGCTCCAGCTTACTCCTTCACTTAAGGCAATGTAGCCATCTGTGTGTGTGCTCGGGAACTTAGCCTAGGCTCAAATGGGGTAATTCTTTGGTGGTGGAGAAGTGAAGCTCAGCCAAGAGATATCTGTCAACAGAGATTTCATAATTTAGAGAAATTTCTCTGGAGACCATGTTCTGTGAATTGCAAGGATGGGAATTAAGCCTGAAAATGATCAACTTGCAGCTTATTTTTCAGCGCTCATAAAAACGCTTCAAAATGGGAATGTGTTGTTTAGTTTGTATTACTTAAATTGGATTGGTCCCGCTCTTGACCTTGATACACAGTGTATCCTGCAACAGACTTCCCAGCAATTCACTGTGCTCTCAGTGGGAACACTAAAGACATCTCTTTGGATGGCAGAAATATCTTCCATCTCCAGTTGTCGAACCTTTTCTTGTGAATGTTCTGGTGCTTAGAGCTCAAGTCCTAATGCCATTCCTGTTCTCTTTACTTAATCTTTCATGCAGTTTTCCTGCAGTGCTGGCCTTGGTGTTACAATGAGGATGAGATAGGGATGACTGATCAGTGCCACATGTCTTCCCTATGGTGGGTTCAGAGCATTTTTTGCTAAAATCAGTGATTCATTTCCATTGACTCTGCTTTGTGAAACTTCATTGTTAAAGTTTTGTGATAGATTTTCAGAAAGCACAAGAAATGTCTAGGTCTAAGCTCTATATTTTGGTGAATAGCTAACAAGACATTTGTTCATGTGTTATCCCTGTAGACTTATTTTTATGTCTATGCAGAATACAAAATCCACATTTATTCAAAACTAGTGCAGTTGAATTTAAAGGGAGAAGTGTGTAATGTTATACAAAGTTAATTTATGATGATGAAATAACTATAACAAGTAGGTTACGTTAATTTCTTAACATCTCTGAAATCCAGTGTAATTACTGATTTGATTTCAGCTTGGCTTTCTTCCAAGGATCTTTAAAATATGAGTATTATGGCTCAGATAGGATAACCAGAACATAAGTTTTCCCAAAAACTTGGGAAAGGTAGCAAAGTTGTAAATGCAGCTCAGGAGGAGAGATTCAATGTTAGAGTGCAATTAATTGACTGTCATAAACTTTAAGACATTGTGTATTATTAATGACAGATGTTTGTTCCACTTTCAGAACAACTTATCATAAACTAATTGATCTTGACTTGGCCTGAGAAACTAGGGGTGCACACAGAGCAGGAAACATGGGCCTGACTGAGGAGAATCAGTAGCACCCCAGTAATTTGTCTTTCAACACAGATCATTGAGGTCACTGTAGCAGTTCGAATCCTTGACCTCTCTTAACTCTCCTTGACGATTTTTTAAACTTTAGCTATTACTTTTCAGCATGGATTCTGTTAAATGTTCCACAGAAACTTAAATTAATTATTCCTGTTATATGGCTTTGTCTAAAGAGTCAAGAAAAATTTTTTTTGCATATGTGCCTTTGGCATTCTTGTGCTGTAAGATATTTCTTGTTCCAATTTCCATTTCATTTTTGTAATCCATCATTCCTCTAAAACTTGCTGTTCTGCTTTGCATCCTTTTGAGTTTAGTCTGAGGGCTTGTCATGGTCTATAGTAGCTGATTTCCTTGATCCTTGGTCTGATTTCCTTGCCCTTCACTATTTCTTGTAAGTATTGCTGTTTCCACTTCTAAATCATCTGTTACTTCCAGTAAGAAAGATTTATTTAAAAAAAAAATCACACAACTGATGGGTGATTTTATTTGTTAATGGGGATTACCTGATCATTTAATGCCTGGGCTGGGGGGAAGAATTGCTTTTTAATTTATTTTCTTCCAAACAAGTGGACAGTTTTCATGTCCTGTTTGCTGGAAGCTGAGTTGCCTTTGTCCTTCTAGTCTTAGTACCAGCTTTCTGCCAGTTTTAAATCCCTGGAGCAGCAGCTTTTCTCTGAGTTGAGGAGGGATCAGTGCTAGTGAAGGGCAGCCATGGAGGTGTGTAAAAGAACTGCAGGACCACTTCTGGCAGCATTTTAAGTCTGTATGGAATACATAGAAAAAGAAGTCAAAATACTCAACCTTTTTTAAAGAAGAAAAATAATAGATGTGAAATATCTTTTCTGGTTATTATTGTGGCTTCTGCATCAGCCTTTAGTTGTGAAGAACTTCTGTCTTTTCAGATTATCCTTGACTGACATTTTGTTGAGAGAAACCAGCTACGTTCTTCTTAGGTCTCTTGGCAGCAGTGAGCAACTCCCTCAGCTGATCTCTCATTCTTTCCTCCTGTTCCGTGGTGTTTTCCTCATGTGTGTGGTGCTGCTGCCTTTACCCCAGCCAGGCCTCCCATTCGCTGGGTGTGTGGGGTTATGGAGGAGGCCCTGGTGCAGCTGGGCTCTGCACTCCTTGTTTGGGAGCTGAATGCAACCGAGCGTCGTCTCAAAGATAAACCCTCTCAGACCACCAACCAGTGTTGGCTCTTCTTTCTCTCTGAAGTAGTGCTGTGCCTGGGTGGAGGCAGAGGAATGGCTTCACTCGTGTCTGCTCCTGTATGGAGAGAGGAGCATTGCCTTCAGGGGCCTCTGAAGGGGAAGGGGAGGAGAATGTGCCGCCTGTGTCAATCAGAAGAGGAAATAAAGCTCTCTTAAAGACAATGGTGGTTATCACACTAATTACTGCTGAAAAATACACACTGCTCAGATGAATAAAACCCAGTTTGGGTTTTTTCTCAAAACATCTGCAGTCTTCGCTATTGGCGGTCACAGCCTGTGGAGAATATTTTTGTGGGTGGCAATTAAATGGGCATAGGTTGTGGTTTAACTTGTGTAAAAGGAAGGAGAGAGGGAGTTGAGATAAGTATATTTCTCTTTGCAAAGTAATATTTTTGTTACTTTTTGACGACAGATCAGGAGAATGTAGCAAAAAAAATGTTTTGAGAAGCTTCAGCCTTGGCTGCCGCTGTGTTCCTGGGGCCAGGCCTGTGGCTTTTCGGGGAGAAAGAAAAGGTCACGCTCATCACACACAGTAAGATATATTCAGCCTTAAAGAAAAACAGCAGGAAAATTTGGTCTTATCATCCCACCTTTTGATCTAAGATTCTTCTGTAGAGTATTTTTAAGCCATAATTTTAACTATGTTTTGACATTTATTTAAGCCTTGGCTGCCTTAATGATTATGCAGAAAAGTATTTTTTTCCTCTTTTTCCTTAGAATAACTGTTTCCTAACTCCTAGAAAATAGTCACATTAAACGCAACTATCTTTATTTAACTAAAAAAGCCTCAAATTAATCAGTTCATTAAATGTCATCTTAGCATTGCCTTCTCCCTCTATCATCTAGTGATTACGTTTCTCAGAATATTTCCATTTAACTGTCTTGCAATAAGATATTAAGTGCAGCCTTTGAGAGAAGGAACAATTTTCAGCAAAACTGAAAATTTATAAGTTCCAGAACATAGTATGTACTCAGCACACCTCGGGACTTAAGGATTCTTTTAATCTTTAAGGGAAGGTCAGCCTTCTCTCTTTCCCTTCCTACTTGTCTCCCCTCACTCCCATTTTGAGTGTGGGCCTTTCACGTGGAATACTAATGGGGGATGAATAAGCAGAATCTTTCACCTGCTGAAAACTGAGAAAATATCTCAACGTCGTCTTTGTTGGAGATCTATAATAGAACAAAAGTTGCAAACAAGGTGCAGGTTTTCTTCGCTTCTCAGTGTGGTATGGGATTAGGGTTGGGTTTGGTTTTGTTTGATTTAGGGTTTTTTTTAGAAGTGGCAGACAAGAGATGCCTAGGTTTGAAGTAATTTGTAATTTGGGCCAATATCAAACACATGATCATGCTCTCCTAATTTGCCAAGTTGTGCTGGAAATAGCATCTTCATGATAGCTGTTTCTTGCTCACGAAAATGGAAGCTCTGGAATAGGGAGGATAAATAGCAGTCAAAAAAATAATGGGATCTGCTTGTTAATTGATGTTGCATCTACTTGTAGAAGTCCTGGAGAATTGGCTGGTTACTGTGTGTTTCTGTTGGATTTTGTCAAAAGAAGATTTTGTTTTAAGGGTGCATGCCTTGTAATGGCAGGGAGGAGTGGAATGAAGGCATTTTGTGTCTCGATCTGGCACTGCAGTTACTAGTGGGATTAGTCATTATTGTATACTCCTTTAATATTTACAGTGTGAGGCCGTGTGAGTTATTAGGATATCTTGACTTGTACATATTTCTTTGGAAATACATTTTTCTACCAACCCAGATGCCAAAAATTAACAAAAGCTGTGTTAGTGTGTTTGGTTTTGAATTACAGTATTCTGGAATGTCTTCATGTTCATTTAGTCGTGCATACTTGATTATAACTTAATTTAGTTTTTGCCTAGAAATATGTGAATAGTTCTGTGTTCTCTATTACACCTCACTTAAATAAGCGATGTGAGAAGTCATGGCCTTGTGTTGCTAAAGGCCTAATGCTTTAGAAAAGGATGTTGCTGCTTATGCTCCCAGATAATGGAGGTTTTCAGCCTAATGCAATAGCTATACTGAAAAGTTCTGTGTTCCAGTGCATTAAATAGAGTCATCTTTCAGAGTGAGATATTATCTAATTACTTTAACTCACGAATTTCTTAAGGAGTGGATTTCTTTGTATTAGAGCTTACAGTCGTAAACGTAGGGGGGGTTTTGGCTTTATTTCTTGTATAATAGTCTTACACTTAAACTTTTGGAAAATGAGCTGCAGTGGTTTTGCAGATGAATGACAAAAACTGTTTGTTGGTGTATACAGATAGAGTTGTGTTTACAATTACGTAATTTATGGTCTGTGAATCAAATGTCTGTTTTGTTGGCTGGGGGGAGCTTGGCTCTTCACCAAAGCATTTTCTGTTCTGTGGAGGAGTTGGAAAAATGTAATATAAAAATAAAAAGAAAAAAGCAGAGGGAGAGGGTAAGATAGGAAAGGAAAAAAGCATGAATAATTGATTGTGCAATGCAGGTCATTCATGATTCCTTCTGGTATTCTGGGATTTTGTATCAGGGCAAGACATTAACATTGTGAACGTTTTCTCATGGATGTAGGGATGAAAATGCACTTAAAAATACATATTTTCAGGATTTGGTTTGAATTTTGTAGCTGTTAAATGCTGCTGTGAGGATGCAGGAATTGTATTTCAGGATTAGGAACTGTACCCAGGAATTTCTAAAGTACCTGTAAAGAAACAAGAGGAAATGGTTAAAGCAGAATTAAATTTCTTAAAATGAATGTGGAGGTATGGGAGTGTGTGGATTTAAAAAAAATCCTTTCTCTCATCTAAATTCATAGTTGGAAGTGCAGAGCTACTGATGGAATCCTCAATGTCCTTCAAGAACAGTTTTTTGTTGAAAATGTTGGTGTCTTCACCATTGTTTAAATAGTTATGATTTTAAGTAGTAATTGACAAAATAAGTTCAATAAATTACAGTAAATGTTGCAATATCAACATATTTTTCTTAATATTTGGATTTTTTTACCTACTTGTTAGAGAAACTTCAGCCTTCATCTCTGTTTATCCTTTGCCAAAACTCCCATTTTTAAGCCTTGATACCAGCTGCTGAAATGAACAGTCCTGTATCACGTGGAGTATGCATTCATTCCTAGGAAAAGTGTAACAGTTCAGTGGGAAATTATTTTAGTTGTTTTCAGTGTTTTAGAAGTATTCTAGAGAAATGCTGCTATATGGCATCAGGAATGGGAGTAAGATTTGTCACTGAAGAACTGTTTAATAAAGATTTCTGTACTTAAGCTTGGCTTTTGTCTGTGGTTAGAGGTAAATACTGGACAGGGACCCATTTACTGCTGCCTATTCTTCTTTTCTGCTGTCATACTCTATATACCAGTAAAAACAATCTCCTAAAGAAATACCTTTTTTAAAATAGAAGGAATTGTAGCAAATTCCTATCTAAACACAGTGCCAAGCTCATAATGTAAATGCATTGCAGAATATTCCAGTTGTTTAGCAAGTGGCAAGGTTTTCTGATCCTGCCTCCTGTGTTTTGTGTTGAATGATGAAATTTTAATCTTAAATTTAGTTATTTTCAACTTTCCTGGCTTTATTTAATCTATTTTAGAGAATAGTAATATATTGTGTAATAAGAAATCTTTTCTCACCAAACTCTTGCACCCAAACACACAACTGTAATGAAACTTGGATTCAGATGTAATCTCTTGTGCTAACTGTAATCAAAACCATTGTGTACGAGTGTGGTTGCCATAGTACAGGTCTGTCTTTGCTGTAGTTTCTTCCATCTGTGTCTCTTTCTTTGATCTGAAAGGCAATTTTAAGTGGAACACAATAGTGTGGTGAGCTGCTGGTCTTGTGGTCTTTGTCCATAATGTGATGTGCTGGTTTTGGCTGGGATAGAGTTAATTTTCTTCATAATGCTGAGTATGGGGCTGTGTTTTGGATTTGTGCTGGAAACTGTTGATAACACAGGGACATTTTCATTACTCCTGAGTAGGGCTTACACAAAGCCAAGGCTTTCTGTTCCTCACCCCACCCCAACAGTGAGTGGATTGGGAGTGCACGAAGAGTTGGAAGGGGACACAGCCAGGAGGGACAGCTGGCCCCAGCTGATCCAAGAGACATTCCAGACCATAAGGTGTCATGCTCAGCTTATAAACCTGTGGGAAGAAGAAGGAAGGTGTTGGGATGTTTGGAGTGATGGTGTTTGTCTTCTCAAGTCACCATTAGGCATGATGGAGCCCTGCTCTCCTGGGGGTGGCTGAACACCTGCCTGCCCATGGAAAGTGGTGAATGAATTCCTTGGTTTGCTTTGCTTGTGTGCACAGCTTTTGCTTTAGCTATTAAATTGTCTTTATCTCAACCCAGGAGCTTTTTCATTTTTGCACTTCTTGGTTTTCTCCCCCATCCTGATGCAGGGGGAGTGAGTGAGTGGCTGCATGGTGGTTTGTGTTGGGTGAGGTTAAGTCATGACATGTGGTTAGCCATATTGAATAGTGGTTATTAGAATGTTTTGCTATTGACTTTATTTTTCTTTCTCCTTTTGCTGTGATTTTGAAATTATTCAAAATTATTCATATCTATGCTATTCTTTGTGCTGAGAGTGCTGTTTTTCTTTTGAATACTAACCTGGATCTTTCCTTCATAACTGTTACTGTAAAAGCCATATTCAGTTCTTGCTGTAAGTTTTTCTCTCCTATAAAATGGTCTTTTTTTAAAACCAACGTCATTTCACTTGGTTTAGAAAGGAAATAATTGATAGATGTAGTAAGTAATTTACTTGTCTAGAATTTCCCTGTTCAAACTGTAATATTATGTAAAGAATTACCAACCAATAACTTCAGCTTCCTGCTTTTTCAGTATCTTGCTTGAAATCTTGCATGATGCAAGTTGAAAAAAACCAAAATAACACACACACTAACACCCTGAAAAAAACCACCCCAAACCAACAAGAACCCTGTCAATCCACCCATTTAATTTAAGCCACTGCTTGAAAAATTGAAGGTCATGTTGATCTTCATGCTTGATTAATGTGCTTTAAGAGTTCATAGAGAAGCAAATAGAACAATATGTAAGGAGTGCTGTTTTTTTCTTTTGAGTATACTTGCCCATTTCCAAATTTTCAGAACTGCTGTGATAAAAGCTCTCCTCAGTGACGTATACAGATGCTATGCAGGTTGTTTGGATAGTGTCTGGGAATTTAAGCTTCCTAATTTTTAACATTTAATTAAAAAGTAAAAACTTCGACTATTTCACCAACACAAAATTAGCCCCACTTGTATTACATGAAAAGTAGAACAACAACACAGGCTAAGTAAAGAAGCTTGTTTTCCTAGGAAAGATTGGGGGAGTTCTTTTGTGGAAGCAGCTTTGCCCTGCTGCTTCTCAGTGGCTTTGGCTTGTTCTGATGTTCACAACAGTGTAAAGTAGGCCATGACTTGTGAGCCATCAGCAGAAATGCGGAAGGACAGAAATAGCTGTCATTTTAGAGAAGTGGACTAGAAATTAAAATAAAGACCACCTAGCTACCACAGGTCACAAAGAAAAGCAGCATCCATACATCCCCTTATGGTCATGCCCCATCCTAGGATTTTTGCCTCTCTGGGCCTCTATACTCAATAGGAATACAGATGGCTGCTGGAGTCAAATTGTATTATCAAGAGGAAGCTTTTTGGTGTTTAGCATTTTGTAGGTGCTTGAAGTAATATGGACAGGACTTCAGAGTCTGTTTTTCTTCTGTTGATGTTTCCTGTCTTATCTATAGTAATTATGTGTGAAGAGTGAAGTTCGTAACTCACTGCTGCTTCTGTGGTTAGATATTTTTCAGGAGGACTGAAAACTTCTCTCTCGTATAAACATACCTCCATTGTAGGAAATCAAAGTCTTGTAGTCTGAATTTGGGAAGTTTATGGGAGTGGGAGGTAATGCTTTATGGTTAGGCTGCTTTAGATTAGTGATTGGAGGATAGTTAGTATTCTGAAAGTTCTGTGGTGCTGGCTGGATGAAGACCATCTCTGCTTTCCATGGCATGAGGAGGAACCCAGCCCTTTTCTTTGGCTAAAGTTTGGTAGCTTCAGTCTGCAAGCCTTTGGTGGGGAATGACACCCAAGTCTGAACGCGGTAGCTCGACAGAGGGACTGACGTGCTTGGTGATAGTGCGAATGTGATAATACTTGCTCCTCTTGTGGGCAGTTTCTTGAAGAAATACAAAACAAGTCTATGAAATTGAGTCCCACACTGATTTTTGTTTCTCAGAGGCAATTGCTGTTGAATTCGTGGTAAAGTAAGGTAATGATGTTGGGAGAGACTCTAAAACACTTCCAGGTACCGCACCATTCTTCCTAGGAATTATAAGATACAAGCAGGAGGGAGAAGAAAAGCCCACAAACCCCCTAGAAATGCAGTAATGCTTGTTTTAGCTAATTAGACTTGAGAATTGATTCTAACTTTCTTGTTCTGCTCATATTTTAACCTGCCACAGTAATGTAGTCCTGTCTTTAGACAGCTTTTGTAGTGAGTATTCTGTGCTTGCTTTCAAAGGTGTGTTGAGTTGAAATTAAAAGAAAATTGTAGTCAGAAACAAAGTAACTTTATGTTGATGATGAGTAACTCTCCAAAGGTCAAAGCACATGCGTTTTCTCTTGGTTGTTGTAAGATACTGTAAGTGCTTTGATCTTGAGTTAACTGAGGATTACATTCTCAAGTCTATTTATTGACTTAAAAATTGTATTAATAAGAAAAATTATTACATATTACAATAGCAAAATTTACTGACAGTTGTGTTTCTGTGCCATGTCTTTTCAGAAAAATATTACTTAAAAATTTAAGAAATCTTATTTCTGAAACTTACCAGTATCTTCATTTAGATAACATTTTGTCATTGATTCAGCTTAAGAATATCAGATGTTTTAAGCCACGAATCAAAAGCCCACTCCTTCTTGAGAAAACTAGAAAAGAACTTGCATATTAGCTGTATTGTTACTGATTCTAAATCAAAGTGTTTGAATTTTCTGTGCTTCGAAGAACTGGGTTTTATTGTTACTCATTAAATAATCCAGCAAGCTATCTGGCATGTATAAAAGGAAAAAGAAATTTAGGCTTTAGATTAGTATCAGTAGAAAATTCCCCAACCCTGCAGCTGATCCTACATTTTATGCGTTTTTTATAAACTTGAGTGACTCTTAACTTACAATATTTCACTGTTATATATCATTTTAAAGAGTCTAATTATTGCTCTGATCATGTTTGTTTGATCAGTTTAACTATTGCCACATCTTTATAGAAGAAAAGATGAGATTTGAGGGCCTGTTTTATTGGGCATAGGGCAAAATGTACCTGCTGATGAGCAGCAGGTAGCCTCTTCTCCTTGACAGGGATGGGTATGTGCAGCAGCTGGTGCTTAAACTGCTGTTAGCAACTTGAGTTCAAACGTAGAATTCCTTTGATATCTTAACAGCAACGTGAAAACCTGTGCTCAGATCACTCCTGCTGTTTTGTTTGGATCAGTGGCTTATCTGATGGAATAATTCAGCTTTAGAAAGGGATTTACTGAGGTAAATAGTAGTTGAGCAGGACCTGCCATGAGCTGCTCAGTGTGGACAGCAGCTACGCCCTCTCAGCTCACTTTAAAATGCCCAGGCCCATGGCTTGCTCTGGCACTAGGAGCAGGGTCTGGTTGTCAGTAGAAACCCTCCATTCACTTACATCAGCTGATGTGATTGTACTTCCACCTGCAAAGCCTGTGACCCCAGATTCCTCCTGTTTACTGGGCAGCATGACTCCTACCTTTGGATTCTCTACAGAATTTAAGATTAACAGATAGAGGGGATCTTCTGGCAGCCTCTAGCAGCTGGTGGTGCCTGCTACTGTGGTGAACTCTTTGTGAAGAAAAGAGATCAAGCCATGGAGAACGTCATCCTGCTCCTTGTCAGTTCTCAGGTATCTCCTAGTACAAAAGATGAAAATGGGAAATGAGTAAGCAGAATGGCATGAAAACACAGGGAACCAAGGGTTAGCATTGAAGATTAGGGAAGCCTGGTATCTCATATCCAGTGGTGTTTCACTTTCAAAATGGATGAATCAGACTCCTGCTAGATGGGAAGTTGATGTTTCAGTGTAGCTGTTCAAATGTGGGGTCAAAGCAAAGACAGGCAGTGGCATTAGAAATTTGGGTGAAGAGGGCAGAGGGTGTCATGGATCATGGAGGTACCATGAGCTGAGATGGATTTAAACAACCCATCCTGCATCAAGCCTGAAGCCACTTGGAGGAACATCTGGTACAGGTATGTTCAATATAAAGGAGCAGCCACTGAGGCAGGAAGTAGGGTAAGAGGCTCTTGGGGTGTGGAGAATAGGTCCTCTGAAAGATGCTCCTGGAGACACATGGAGGGAGAGAGTTAAATGACAGAAGAGAGACACTTTAGGATGACACAGGGACTCTGGAAAAATGTGAGACATCCCCAGAAGGGAACCAGAGCAGCTTGTATGGGACCCCACAGTAGCCCCAGAACTCTATACACTCCGTGGCTGATCTTCCTGACTCTTACCCTGGACTATGTAGCCTCCTCTTTGGAACAGGGAAGCTATGTCAGAAACCACTGCCCTAACACATCAAAGGTCCCTTCTTCTACTGCTGAATACTGAAGTCATGTAGTTTGGAAGATGGTGCCTACATCTGTGATGAAAATGTTTTGATATCTGAGCCCATGTGGTCTTAAACTGTGACAGTCTGTCAGGAGACTGTGTCTGCAGCTGAAGGAGCCTTGATAGGCATCAACTTTGAGGTGTGCTCAGAAAGCTGAACTACCAATATAGTGGGTTGACCTTGAGTGGATGATCGGCAACCACCAAAGCCTCTCTGTTGCTCCCCTTTACAGCTGGACAGGGGAGAGAAAATACAACAAAAGGTTCATGGGTTGAGGTAAGGACCAGGAGAGACCACTCACCACTCACCATCATGGGCAAAACAGGCTCGAATTAGAGATATTAATTGAATTTATTGTTAACAAAATCAGAGTAGGATAATGAGTAATAAAACCAGACCTTAAAAACACCTTCCCCTCACCCCTCCCTCCTTCTCAGCTCTACTTCCTCCTCCCCCAGTGGCACAGGGAGACAGGGAATGGTGGTTGTGGTCAGTTCATCCCATGTTGTTCCTGCCATTGCTGAAAGGAGTCCTTCCCTTGCTCCAGCATGGGGTCCTTCCCATGGGAGACAGTTCTCCATGAACTTGTCCAACATGAATCCATCCCACAAACAGTTCTCTATGAACTGCTGCAACATGGGTCAGTCCTTTAAGCACAGGCTGCTCCAGCGTGGGTCCCCCATGGGGTCACAAGTCCTACCAGGGAACCTGCTCCAGCGTGGGCTCCTCTCTCCACAGGTCTGCAGGTCCCTGCCAGGAGCCTGTTTCAGCACAAGCCTCGCATGGGTTCACATCCCTCTCTCAGGCATACACCTGGTCTGGTGTGGGTCTTCTCCATGGGCTGCAGGTGGATCTCTGCATCCCCATGGTCCAGGGGCTGCAGGGGCAGAGCTACTTCACCATGGTTTGCACCATGGGCTGCAGAGGAACCTCAGCTCTGGTGCCGGGAGCACCTCCTGCCCCTTCTGCACTGACCTTGGTGTCTGCAGGGCTGTTCCTGTCACATGCTCACTGTGCTCTTCTCTGGCTGCAATTGCATCTGCACCAGAATTTTTTTTTTCTTCTTCTTAAATATGTTATCACAGAAGCTTTACAGTCATTTCTGATGGGCCCAGCCTTGGCCAGCAGCATGTTCATCTTGGAGCCAGCTGGCATGGGCTCTGCTGGACATGGGGAAAGCTTCTGGCAGCTTCTCACAGAAGCCACCCCTGTAGCCCCCTGGTACCAAAAGCTGGCCATGCAAACCCAGTGCAGCATCCTAATAAAAACCACAGTTTAATTATCTAGGGAGTGTATAGTGCTTTATACTCATGCTCTTTTCTGTAGGTTTTTAAAATTTTTGATCTCTTTTTTTAATGCTGCATATTATAAATCTGCCTGATTCACACACTGATCTTACACTATGCTTTTTAGGTCTATAGTGAGGGAATTTAGCTTCCCATTTTTTTCTTCTCCTCTACTTGTTCCTTCTATTTGTTTGGAAATTTTGTGCTATCCCATTTTTTCCCATGCAACTTGGCAGTATCAAACTCAGAGGAAGGAGGGGGAACAAGGTACGTCTGGAAATGTTGTTTATGTGTGCATGTAAAGACAGCTCATTGGATATTTGTGCTCCTTAGCTAGGAAAACCTTTTTTAAACCAAGAAATGTAAACAGCTGAAATTCACAGTTAAATATGATTTTGCAAAATACTGGTGTACCAATTTGAAACTTACAGTAATTTTTTTTTTTATAGTAGCATATTATGCTGGTACCAATAATATTGACAGTGCACAAATAAAGGACTGTTTACTAGAAAAAGAAAACCGAAAGCAGCTGCTGAAAGAAAATGCTGTGATAGTGAATAGTATTGTCCCACCACCTTGAAGTACATCTCTCTTTAAATTCTTCCTCTGGACAACTCCTGTTGTTGTACTAAGTAGTCCATATTTTGAGGTAAGGGTCTTATGCTAGTGCAGATTCTCAAACAATTTGTGTTTGTAGGATAAGCAGCAGTAATGAGGGAGTAGCACAGCTTTCTGAGGTGTTACAGATGTACCTAACCAGTCATAGCTGCACAGTGCAGCAAAAATCGTTTGACAATACTGAGGACAAAAGTGCTGCTACAGTTACTATTTTCTATAATAGATATGGTCATTACTTGATATCACAGTACAGTAGCTGTCACAAGCCATTTTTCTTGTTAGAAGGACTGTAATTTTTCTCTTGTATAGTTCATATTTCAGTGCATTAGTGTGCTGACCATAATGACAGTGACTTTCTGAATTAACTTTTTTTTGCTTCCTTTTTGTTGAGAAAAGGAAGAAAATTTGTTGAGAAAAAGTTCAGTTTTTCCTTTTTCTTTCTGGTTGCTTTGACTGCTTTCTGTTATTTATTAGGAGTTTAAACAGTTTAGTGACTGGCACTTTTTCCTGAGTAGTGGAGAGATTGCAGTCTTTATGGGATGGTGAATGAGTCATGGGTCTTCTCCTATGGAGTCACCACGTATTTATTCCTTCAGAATATTTTTTGCTATAAATTACTTTTTGCAATGCCAGTTACTGCTTAAAATGTCCTCTGCGTATTGTGCCCTGGTAGATGTTTGAACACATTCAGCCTTTGTTTTTGAAAGGAGAGTTCTTGGAAGAAGAGCTGGGCATGGTGAATCTTCGCATTCTTAAGTTCTGTGATGTTGCCACCAGATGAGTGCCTTGGAGAAACCTATGTAGGCCATCTGTGGATTTCACAGTTTCTGCAGACTCATTCATTAGTTTCTCTGGTGTCTTTACCACTTTTTTTCACTACTTTCTTTTATGATGCTGATAACTTCTGTGATATTTAAATGGTATTTAATGCTAAGTTTGATAAACATCTCGTGGCACTGATGTTCTGCAAGGGACAAAAGTTACTTAGTAGGAATATTCTTGCATGCCCACTTGCGGCATTCACGGACACACAAATAACTCAAACTGGTGTACTGTGGTGCCTGGGGACAATGTGATGACAAGTGAGATGAAATTAGTATCTGATCAGTTGCAGCTAATGGCTTCAAGGCCGTTATACTGTATTTCTTGTCTGATGAGGCTTGCTAGCAGCATAAACTAGTGAATCTAGTGTCCTTGTCCCAAAAAGGTTAGTGAGATTTGAATGAGCCAAGTGTCCTGGCGCCTGGCAGGATTTAAATTATGCTAAGTTTTTATCAGAGTAAATGAATTTCTGATGATACAGCCTGCTTAAAACGGTTTTGTGAAAAGGTTTGCTGGCTGATTTTTAAAATGCATGTTTTAGGAAATGAATTTTAATACATCTAATTACTTTTAAGAAAGTTTGAAGCATATACTCTATGACTAGGAAAAAACCCATAAGAGAACTTATTTTCTTTTATGCAGATGACGTCAAAATCAAAGATGAAGAAAAAATCAACTAAGACCCAAGAAGCCAAAAAAATCTTGAAGAAGAAATTTAAAGTTAACACAAAAATAGTTTTTACAGAAGATGGAGAGGTAAGATCAGTTAGAAGTAATTGTATTTTGATGGGAACTGAAGTTGTAGTTTCTGTAAAGTCAAAAATGTACTTTATATCTGTATAAAAAGACACGCTTTTAAAAAAAAAGTGTGGTTTTTGTGATTGGCTTACATTTTACAAAAGTATTCAGCTTCCATTTAAAATTCAGTTCCACTGGGAAAACGAGGAATGTTGAGCACTGACCTCTTTTAATCTCTGTATGTGTAAGATACTTGTATGAGAGCTGTAAGTGGATGTACAGAACTGGATCTCTTTTCTGCCTATTATCTTCAATTTCAGGTGTAATCAAGAGCCTGGTGTTTTTTTCTTACAGAAATGTTAAGCAATTTTCCTGTAGCTATTTGCCAAAGCTCCCCAAAGTCTTGAGTTAATGTACTGGAATTAAAAGAAGTCTCTGGTTTTCTTCCCAACATACACGATTTCTAGATGAAAAGTTTTGTTAGGAAAGCTAAGGAAGTACCAAATTTTGGCCTACTGGTGCTGAGAGAGCAGTGCTTGGAAATTTGCCAGTTATTTGATTTCTTCTTTTAATGGACTCTGGAAAAATGTCTTGATTCTATACTAAAAGGAACAATTGTGGATGCTAGTCACTCTAGGGTGTCCCTCTGGAAATAACCTCACTAGCAAGTGTCTGTGTTCCATGAACTTTCTTACATTTGATTTCACAGCTTCAGATGCTGTGTATGTTGTTTTTCCATTTCCAGCACTAAGATAAAAAGTAGGTTGTTTTTTTTTTCTTCTTTATAATAATTTCAGTAAGGCATAAACAGAAAGAGAGGTCACTGTACAAGTATATAATTTGCTTTTCTGACTAAATAAAATAAAGCATTTTATATTGCAGGGGAAGGGAGTGTAACCATATACATAATTACTAACATTAGACAGAATGTAAAAGGTTTTAGAGGTCTAAAAACCCATTGACTAAAAACTACTTTTGTTGTCCAGAAGTTTTGTTAATTTGTTTCCTTTGCAGATGACCTTTTTATTTAGTCTGGAAAAGTAATGTATTGGAATATTTAGGGCACCAAAAGTGTGATGTGTAAAAAATTATTCTAACCATTATTTTTCTTGCTGGCATCTCTAATTCAGTTAGTGCAGCAGTGGCCACCTGTGCAAAAATCCAATTTGGCTGAAGCAGATGAGGAAGATGATGCCAGTGGTATCAACCTGGATAAAGTGAAAGAAATACTGCGTGAAGAAGACAAATTTGACAAAGAAGAATACAGGAAGAAAGTAAAGGAAAAACATAGAGTAAGTTGATTTCTACCTCAATTACTGAAGTACAAAAATACTGTGCTGTGGATTGCTCAGTGAGGAAAAGTACTTAAGTACATTGTGAAAGAAGTGTAGTACAAATTCATTTAAATCTTCAGTTTTTTTCGGGACTACTTTGCTTACAGGAAAACTGTTCTGATGTAAGTAGCTGGATAGCACAAAGCCTTATTCAGTATTAAGTGTTGGTAACAGTAGAGTTTTATTTACAACTTTAAAATTTGTTGAGTTTAGTAGGAGTATTTTTTTTTCAAGCAGTGTTCAATGGAAGGGTTTGTTTCACAAAAAGAAAGTGTTGTTAGTATATGTGCTCTAACAAATGCTGACAGTGAAATAGTATCTCTGAGATGTCTTCAGACTACCACTTGCTCAACATTTAGTATTACATTTCAGCTAGGCCAAAGTGTTAACTTTTGGTGTCGGTGTTGTTAGGGCTATCAGAATTTACTTAATGAATTACTCAAATGATGTCATATGATTTTGGCGGTAGCTTGAAAAGATCAGTATCTGCAGTCTGGCTTCTCTCTGGTGTTTAAAAACCTTTAAGTTGCAGCTCACAAGTTTTCAAACTGCTTCTGTATTATTTGTCATAGACCAGAGCAGGGTTTTCTGACCTCGCTGTGTACCTGTCATGTTGAACACAGCTGTATGTCTTTGAGTTCAGGGGTCATTCTTTTAGGCATTGTGAGATGGGTATGGAATTCTCCAGGTAACAGATACCTGTAAGATCCCGGGACTATGTGTTGTTAAAGGCCTGATTTATACTCAAAGCTTCAAATTTCCAGAGTGTTAGAAAGCATTGTTTTATTGTCCTGCTTCGTAAGTGCTGACTTCATTCAGCTTGGCTTTCCACTGATAGTAGTTAGTGGTAGATCTTCTAGTGTTTCTGAAGGTTTGTATTTGAACAAAATAATTTGGAAGGGGTTTATGAAAGCTTCACGTTATGTTTTGGCTATGAAGTATTCTAGCTAATGTCAAAGCATACTTCATACATTTAATTTGAAAGTCTACTCCTGTAGTCCTGTTGCAGTCATTCGACAAATACAAAAAAATCTCACCTCTTCTTTAGCAAAGTGTTGCATTTGATAGGAGGTGAAAAGAAATCATGTTTGCTGTGCTCTAAGTGAAATCATAGTCACGTTTACAGAAAACAGTGCAATCAGATTTCAAGGATGCACTTAATAAACAAGGAAGGAGAGACTGATTCTATGACTTTGCAATCAATCTGTTATTCACTAGTAAATTCATATACCTTGAGTAATGCTGTTGTAGGTTTGACATCAGACTTCAGTGATAAAATACTTCATCGCTTGATCTGTTAACACAGCTTCATTGTTACAGTGCTGAGGAGAATAAATTATGTTGACCAGATATTCACCTGCATTGAAAAAAAAGTATTTCAGCTGTGGAGATACTATGGAAAGGGAATGCTTCTTTTGAAAACTGAGTCAGGCAAAATTAACAGACTGACCACATCAATGTCATGGGGTTTTTTTGTAATAATGGAAAGTGTCATATGTGAAGTTTCTTTGTAGCTTAGTGCATGCGTGTTTTTCACATTCCACCTATTATCCTTTATGAAATGAAATAAAAGAAATAAATGATAGTATGTAAAGAAGAAGGAAATAGATAAAAAAAAAAAATCATCTGTTTGACATCCTGTAAAATGATTGTCTAGTGTTAAGGGCTGCCATTCAGTCATTGCATGACTGACACACATCTGACATTGTTCACATTTTTTATTTGAGACTTTACAATTTGAGGTGAAAAATACTTCATATGTAAATTCTCTCTACATAATGAAATATTCAGTTACCTAATTGTCATTTAATTTTTGAAATAGTCTTATAACGGTTTAGAATTCTAACATACAAATTTAAATGAGATGAAACTTGAAAGGAAAGAAGGGGCAGGAAGGTGATAGGTTTTACTCTGGCAGGAACCTCATTTGCCTTCCCGTTGTCTCACTAACCTTGTAGTTAAAGATGAACCTCTCTGCTTACTACAAAAGGCATTCAGGATACCAATTCATTTCATGTATTAATTAATACAGGCTATATAAGGTAAGGCTGACATACAGATTGATTTTCTTGCTCTTACTTATTACTAAGTCATCCTTTATGTCTAGGATTCTTGACAGTCGACTGTTGCTACTTAGGAAATAGCTGTAATAGTAATGATAGGGAAAATATGCTGAGCCCTGATCTTTTGCCTCATCCAAGGAGAAACAGGTACATCTCCTTTATCTTGGGTCATGTTAAGCTGGTCCAGTGATGAGAAGATGCCTTCCTCCAGTGATTCATGAAGAGGCTAGGTTACTAGTAACATTGTTACTAGGTGGGGAAGATACTACTCAATTTTTCCATTACCAGAAAATGTGTAATTTTTAAAATTCACACCACAGGGAGGAGTTCTATGGCATAATTCAGAAATCATAGATAAATGTCATAGATAAAACATTATTTTAGCCAGTTCAGCCATTGTTTTTTCACTAATGTTTTTGGAATTTATTGAACTGTTGATGGGATAAGTCATTAATCCTTCATTAACAAAAGAATGCCAGGGGAAAATCTGAACTGCCTCACAGTAAAAGTGAGTTACATGGCCATTTCCACAGTGACTTCCCAATGGTATTTAAAAATTATCCCACCTCATAAGGTTTCCCGTCCCAAAAGATAACAATCACTCAGCAGCAGATACTAGTTGAATTTGAATCTTTGGCTTACATCTCAGTGATATGAAAGAAGAAGAACTATGCAAGTCCTTGTGTCATGACTATATTGCAGAAGCCTGGTCAGGCACCTGATCATTGTCTGAATTTCCTATTAAAAGTTTGGTTGTTTATGTAAGCCTGATAAGCAACTGGTGTAAGTTATTTCTTACCCTCATTTGGAGGGAGAGAGTGAAACCTAAAAGATGACTGTTCAAGTGTGTTACCAATAAGGGATATGAGAGCAATAAAAATACTGGGAGACTTTATTTTCATGACTTCAGATTTTGTGTAAGTGTGGATGTCTTAGTGCCCTTTCTTGTGTCATTGAAAGAGGAGCTTTTTAAAGTCACATACTTTAATCCCATCTTATATATCCCTTTGCTGGCATATAGCAGAACCCTTTGTACAAAGTCTTAAATCCATCAATTCTGACTGCCCTTGCTTCTTTTTAAATCCTCCATGCTTCACTGTGAGCCAAAATACATCATGTCATAACATGAACTCTCTTGTCTGACCTGTCCTTTCTGCTGTAATGCTAATTATTTCATTCCCATCTTTGTTTAAATTTCCTTCCTGCAAGCAGACTGCTGTAGATCTTTGTCCATTTGACACATGTGCCAGTATCAGATGTGACAACTCTTGTTTCTTGATTTTCTGACTCGGCTACTGAATTCTCCTACAACTCTATTTTTCCTAGCTTTTTGTAAAAGCCGTGGCTAAATCTTTCCTTTCTGCTTTTGCTTCAGATTTGTTCAAGACCTTTGCTTAATATTTTCATCAATTTAACTTTCTTCTGTTCCTTCACTTCCATCAAGTTTCAGTGTATCTTGATTCATATTTCCTCTTCTTAATTTCTTTTCTTCCTACTGCAGGATATCTGGTGTAGTTTCCTGGTGTGTGTGGCAGTTGTTTTTTTTTTTTCTTTAAATCAATATTTGAAACGTGCTAAATCTATTAAAGTTATGTCTTGGGGAGACCATGTCGT
>VZTH01014819.1:857-36668 GCA_013397815.1 Aleadryas rufinucha | reverse complement strand
CTCGGTAAATCACTGGGATTTACAGCGGTTCCTGGCAATCAGGGACAGCCGAGTGACAATGGCAGGGAAATTGCAGCTTTCTCCCCAGTCCCACCCAGTGTCCTCTCCCCACATTGTGCCCGAGATTATCTCTAATTTAAATACAATGGCTCCTAATGATAGCTTTTAACGCTGCCTCTGCAGGACCCAGAGGCTTTCCTAAAAGCTCCACAGCCCCTTTTCCAGGGATGGGATGGCTCTGGTGATCCAGGGGTGTCTCATATTGGAGCCCCAGCCCCGTGCAGGGAAGAGCTGCTGTGCTGCAGCCTGGTCAGCTTGACCACGACCTTGGCCAGCTGTGACCATGTCCCTGGCCAGCTTGACCACGACCTTGGCCAGCTGTGACCATGCCCCTGGCCAGCTGTGACCATGCCCCTGGCCAGCTGTGACCATGGCTTTGCTCTCATGCAACACCAGGATCTGTTCCAAATTCCAGCAAGCAAAGAGGGATGAATCCAATTCCCCCCATCCTTCCCTCGGGGACTGTCCCCTCTGCCCTCACCATGGACCAGGTCACCTCCTCCCTGACCTGGAGAGGGTCACATCCCACTCCAGACCCATTTTCCCCGTTCTTCCCCTTAAATGAGGGGCTGCCTCTTGCTATGAACCCCCACAGCATCCCGAGTGCTTGGAATTACAAGCACACACTGAGGAAGCACAGGGCTTGATTCGAAAGCCAAGCAGATCAAGAATAAACAGGAGCCAGAGATTTCAACAAACAAAAACTGACACCAGTCGGCCAACAGACCTGGGGTCACATCATCCATCATCTCCTAGGATGGCAACATCTGCCAGGAATTTGTGAAAATGTCTGCAGATCCCCAAAGAATTTAAGCCTGAATTGATTAACTGCCTAAAAATTCATCCTACAAATTGACACACACACATTGTTCTCCTGTTCGAAATATTTCAGGCACCCAATTAAAGAGGAGAGGCACCAGCACCCTTCCAAACAGCCCTGGAAAATGGAGAGGCAGAGACACAAACCACAGAATGGGTGAAGAACTCATGAAATAATACATTCAGGGCTTCAGGGGGGACATTAATTTAATAAACTACTCTGTTAATAGAATATTAAATGAAGAATTAGCAAGTCTCACAATTAGCCCTCCCAGTGAAGCAATGCTGTGTCCTGTCCCTGGGGGCTGCTCATGGCCTGACACCAGCTCTGCAAAAAGCACTGAAATGAGGAGTGACAGAGAAGTTGGGGCATCTTGCAGGGGTGAAAGGGATGGGATACCCCAGGCCTGGCTCTTCCCTTTTATTTCTTTATCAGCAGCACCAGATCAGCTGAACAGAGAGGCACAGAGAAGCACCTCGGAGCATCCCTGTCAAACCCCATTTCTCCTGAGCTCCCAGCACTGAATCTCCTCCCAGCACAGCCTGACCATGAGATATTTGCAGTGCCCCAGTCCTGGGGACAGCCAGCACTGGAGTCAATATTGGGTTCACCACCATCATCCTGCCCTGCCTGGGAGAGGGGCTGCTCTCAGCCTGCCTCGCTGCAGGAGCTTCCCTGCCCTCCTCTGCCTTGGGAATGGGAGACTCTGCCTGCCAGCCCAGGGCCTGGCCTTCCTGCTACACATGGAGGGCTCTGCTGAGCCCCCAAATCTGCTGAGCCCCCCAAATCTGCTGCTGGGTTTTGAGCTGTCCCTACTGGCACTGCTCTGTGCCATCGCCGGCCTCTGGGTGCTGTTAAAGATCCGCTCCAAAAATAAAAAACAAGCTCCTGGAGATCACCAGGGCACAAGAGAATCCCTAGGCTTGGAGCAAACCCTTCTCAGGCTGACCACAGCAGGAGGGCACAGCACGATCCAGAGATGATTTTCCAAAGGAGCCTGACGCCAGCGCCCCGCCTTGGCTGCTCCGCCGGCTTCCTGAGGCACCAGGAAGAAAACAAACCTAAACAAAACGAGCTGAGAGAACCCAAAAAATAAATATGTGTTTTATTAATTCTCCCTGCTCTATGTAGGTCTCCAAACTGCTGTTGCCAGCAACCAGAGCAGCTGTTTGATTTAACGTCAACTTTCTTGCTGTCTCCCGCGAGGGGCAGTTGTGGAAGAAAGAGAGAGGGGAAAGCGAGGAAGAAAGAGGGAAAGAACTGAGTGTCAGTTATCAACTGCTGCCACCAGAGAGCTCAAAACATTTTAAAAAATAGTGTTTCACTTCATGGCTGATCACTCCTTATTAAGTCAGAGCGAGGAGTTCCAGGCTGGGCTGGTTTGGGCACTGACAGCCCGGCGCAGGGTTGGGACAGGGCTCAGCCCGAGGTTTAATAGGTCCTGGAGTAACAGGACAAGGAATAAAGGTTTTAAACTAAAAGGGAGTGGATTCAGACTAGAGATAAAGCAGGAATTTTTATAAGGGTGGTGAAACACTGGCCCCAAGTCGCCCAGAGGGGTGGTAGATGCCCCATCCCTGGGGAGATCCAAGTCCCCTGTGCAGTGGGGGTAAATCCCAGTGCAGGACAGGGAGCCCACGGCCCCGACTCCTCGCTGGCTGCTGCAGGGAGGAGGGGGCACAGCTCTTATCACCATCCCTGTGCTTTTCGGAGCGCCAGGAAAAGTCATTATTGATGGCTGAGGCAGAAGACGCCTTCCCAGCGACTCGTCAAACCACGGGGGAAATTAAGGCGGCTTCCTTCGCCGAGATGAGTTATTGCCTCCGCAAACACAGCCAGATTTAAAGCAATTTCCTGTCAAGTATATTCATTGTGGCTGGAGGGACCCCTGAAATTTTCCTGGAGCTGTGGAAGCCTCCCCTGTCTCCAGTGCGATGCCAGCACAGCCGAGGGGCAGCACTGGCCAAGGCCAGGCTCTGCAGGACCCCCGAGGACGTGGAGACCAGGGGGAGCCTTTTCCTTGTGCCCTCTGTTCTGCCCCACATTAATGCACATTTTTTTGCTATTTCTTGCTGCCACTTTCCCAGCTCTGCCTTGGGTGAGTTGCTCAATCCATCCTCGAGCTCCTGGCCCGGCTGTGGCACAGAAACGCTGCTCTCCAGCCAGGCAGAGCCCGAGGATCTGGTTTGAGACCTTGCTCAGACACGTCTGAGCCCCCAGAGCAGGGCTAACCCCACGTGCTGGAGACAGGGGAGGAAAGGGATGGGAACCCTCCATTGGAGAGCAGCGATTCCCTTCCAAAACCAGCACCCGCAGAGCCCTCAGATCACAAAATCCTGGGATTATTTAGGTTGGAAAAGACCTCTGAGAGCATCGAGTCCAACCTGAGATCAATCCCCACCTTGTCAGCCAGACCAGACCATCCAGAGACTCCACCACCTCCCTGGGCAGCCCCTCCCAACCCTTTCCATGAAGGAATTCCTCCTGAAATCCCCACCAGCGTGGCCGTGCCAGCCCGTGGGACCCGTCCCCGGCCTCACCTGCGCAGGAGCAGCTTGGGGTGGTTCTTGTTCTCCAGGTTCTTCTCGATGAGGTCGGAGAGGAGCTGTTTGAGGACGTCGGTGGCGTACTCCAGCTTGCCCTGCAGCCCCGTCATGATGAGCGAGGCCACGTTGCCGCGGTCCCGCATGGAGAAGCTGCGCTGCAGCTCCAGCGTGCGGATGAAGGTCAGCAGGAACACCTTGTTGTTGATCAGCTGGGCAAAGAGCTTCAGGGCCTTCTCCACGCTCTGCTGCCCGTTCCCTTGGACCTGCGGGAGGAGAGCACGGCCATGGGCCACGGCACGGGGGGACAAGGGACGGGAGGGCGGCGCTGCACCGCCCCGGGGTCACCCTGCCAGCACTGAGGGGGAATCACAGCAGCATGGAATGGTTTGGGTTGGAAGGGACCTTAAAAATCGTCTCATCGCACCCCCTGCCGTGGGCAGGGACGCTTTCCACCGTCCCAGGCTGCTCCAGCCTGGCCTTGGACACTGCCAGGGATCCAGGGGCAGCCACAGCTTCTCTGGGCACCCTGTGCCAGGGCCTCCCCACCCTCACAGGGAGCAATTTCATCCCAATATCCCATCTAACCCTGCCCTCTGCCAGTCTGATCCCATTCCCCCTTGTCCTGTCCCTGCAGTTCCTGATGAACAGTCCCAACTCCAGCTCTCTTGTCAGCCCTTCAGACCCCAGAAGGTGCTGGGAGGTCTCCACACACTCTTCTCTTCTCCAGGCTGAACATTCCCAACTCTCCCAGCCTGTTCCAATCCCCTGAGTGACCTCCTGGCCTCCTCTGGGCTTGTTCCAGCAGTTCCATGTCCTTCTCACATTGGGGGCACCATAAGTGTGCACAGCACGGTTTAACCCTGGCTGCACAGGCCAGCACCCATCCCTCAGGGTCTCAGCACCCATCCCTCAGGGTCTCAGCATCCCTGCATGTGGTTTCTGGTCCATCCTGACCAAACCTCCCCCTCCCTGTCCTCTCCCTCCACAGCTCCCCTGAATGCTGGCCGGGAGCTGCGCTCTGTGCACGCCATAAAGCAGCAGCTTCGAGCCTAACGGCCCCAGAAATGACACCCAGTTCTGCTTGTTCTGCACAAAAAGTGACACTCTTGTAAGTAAATTAAATACTAATTTAGACTATTGCTTTATTATGGGCCAAGTGTAAAAAATTAATTGAGGCTTTCAGCCAGTTGCGGATTCAAGTAATTCATTACAAGTGAAAATGATGAACTGCACGAAGCAACTCTTTACCAAACATCTTGGAGAGTTATGTATTGGTTTTACTAACGTTACATAATTAAGCAACTGTGTAATTGGCAACACATTTATCACTTCTGCAATTCTGTTTTTCATGAGTAAAACAAAAAGCATTCATATTTGTTTGCTGGAGCGTCAGCTCCTTTGGCAACTCCAACAGCAAACAGAATGCGTGGAGCTGGAAAACTGGGAGCAGGAATGGGCTGGGAGAGGCTGCTTCTGTTTTAGCAATGCCACAGCGACTGCTCGGTGCTGGTGGCCGAGGAAAGGAACCCAAATTAATGCTTTAATGCTGGGAAGTGCCTGCCTGGAAGAGGAATCCAGCCCTGGAGCAACCAGGACTCCTCCCTCCCGCATCCAACCCTGGTCTGCGTGGAGGAAACAGGATTTCAGGATTTGCTGGGGCAATCCCAGCCTCTGAAAAGCTGAGCTGAGCCTGTGGACATCCCACACAGAGGATGGCAGCCCCTTCCAGGGTGTGAGGTGATGTTTATGAAGCCCCACCCTTTTTTTGGCCCCGTCCCAGGTGAGCAGGGCCCATCTGCCAGGTGCCCCGATGGACCCTTGTTGGTTCCAAATTCCTCCGCATCCCCAGTGAAAATCCTTTCTGTATTTTTTACACATCCTGGTGGGAAAACCAGGGAGAGGGAAGCGCTTGCCTGGAGGCTGGAATGCCTGGGCATTCCCCTTGCCCTCCTGTGGACACGCGAGGGAACAGCAGCGGGATCTCCGGGCAGGATGCTCCGGGCAGGATGCTCCGGGCGCTCATCCATCCCCCGCACCTCGGGGTGACTGAGGAGGACTTCAGAGCACACCATAACAGCTCTGCCCTGCTCTGCTGCTGCCCTAGAGCAGTATAAACCCCCATAAAATAAAAATAAACCCGACACCAGGGAGGAGAAACCGAAAGGAACCCGGCCATGCAGGAGGAGATAAAACTCCAGGCTCGGAGTCAAAATGAACTCGGGGCTCAGCCTGCTGACCCCAGGGCATCCAATAACGTTTGGTGTGGGGCCATAAAGGTGCTGCAGGGCTCCCTGCTGGCTCCCCTGAGGGCTCAGGGGACCTGGGAGAGCCGGAGCAGGGCGGGGGTTACCTCCAGCTCCCGCAGGACAGGGTGGTCCTCGATGCCCGGGAACAGCACCCTCATGGCGTAGGTGCGGTAGTCCAGGTAGGGGATCCCGGAGCGGTCCAGGTCGCTGGTCAGCTCATTGATGTCCGTCTGCAGCTCTGCAAAGGCTGTTCAGGGGGAGAGGACAGGGTAGGGAGAGCCGAGCTCCGGGAGCCCTCAGGAGAAGGTTTTGGGCAGGGCTGGCTGCCTGCTCTCCCCGTGGGCACGGCAGGAGGGACCAGCTCAGGAGAGGATTCCAGGGAGCTCAGGCACCCTTGGAGGCTCCCTCTCAGCAGCTGAGGGTGGGAGAGCAGGAGCTGCTCAGAGCAGGGACTGAGAACAAAGCTGTGGCTAATTTGTATGCAGTGCACACCTGTGCACACACACCTAAAACACCTCCAAAGGCTGCACAGAGAAACAAGGATCTGTTTCCATAACTTGGTGCCTCCCCTATTTTCCTTTCTTCTGCTTCTCCTCCTCTATCAACAGTTGTCAAAATAATCAAATCTGATGCAGATCAAATCTGAGCTGCTGCAGGGGTCAGGAAGGGGTTTATTCTTCCTCTCACAACACCGTGTTCTACAGCTGGATGTGTCTCCTCCTGTTCCCTCTCCAAAGTGTGACACGCTGGCTCAGGGAGGCCTCTGCACCCCAGCTGGGCTGTGCCAAGCCGAATCTGTGGTTTCTCCTCAATACATCTCAATTTTTGCCCTGTGCTTTCAAGGCTACCCTTGAAATCAGCTGAACAAATCCAGTGCAACTCTCTCTCTCTCCACTATGAAATGTGCAGCTTTCTATTCATTTTACTCTGATTGATTAAGCCCCTTCCCAGGTGGGAGGGAGGATGTAGGAAACAAAAGTGGCACCCCCCAAAAATCCACCTTCACCTGCAGGGTGAGGGGGGCTCAGCTGCCTCCATGCAAGGACAAATTATTTTTATTTTTGTCCATGTGGAAACTTGCAAGCAGCAGCTCTGGATGCTCCAAATAACACCCAAAATTTCCCAGCAGCAAAAGCCTGAGGAGCTTCTTCCTCCCCGCCAGCCCTGCTGTTGCTGCTCTGGGCTCACGCTTAGGCTGGAGGAGGGACTGGCCCAGCTTTCCAGCCCTCCCGCCTCCCATCTGGGATCCACGCTGTTATTTGGGGGTCTGAGCCCCTTCTGTCCCCCTCTCTCTGTGCCTTTTGAAAATCCCCTCACTCCAAAGCTGTTGGACTTCGTGCAGGGCACCCAGGGCTCGTGCAGTCCCTGCCGTGAGAGCCAGGCACGCCGCCTGAGCGGGATCGAGCTCTAATCCCATTCCCTGCACATCAGAGCCGTGTCTGCTGCTCACACACCGCTGGCTGCCCCCCTCCCGTGGTGGGGCAGGCGTAGGAACCCCAAGGGACACCCACAAACCCCGGGGGACACCCACAGACCCCAAGGAGCACCCACCCAGCTCTGCGCTGCAAACCCCCGGGGCACTGGGAGAACTGGGACCCCACCCATGGGGCTGCAGCTCCCTGAGAGCACCCGGCCCTGGGCAGTACCAACCCTCCTTGCACTCCAGGGCCACCCGGGACTCCAGATTGTCCATCTGCATCTGCAGCCTCTTGAGGGTGAGGTCGTTCTCGCGGGACTTGCGCTTGTAGGCGATGAGGACGATGATGACGATGATGAGGAGCAGGGAGCCGCCGGCCGCGATGCTGACGATGGCGGGCAGGGTCAGGAGGCTGTCGGACACGATGCTCACCGAGCCAGGGGAGAAGATGACTCCCCCAACACGCACCTGTGGGGCACAGCGTGGGTGAGAGGCAGCTGGGAGTGTCTCCCCGTGCCAAAGCCCCGTCCTGCCCAGATCCCTCGGGAAGCACTGAGCTGCCTCTGCTCGGGAATAGAAAACTCCAATTGCCTTCAAACACAGAGGGGGCCGCTCGTGGGAACACAGGGAGGCTTCAAGTGATGATAAATGTGCCAGCCCTCCACTATCTGGGCTTTGTTCGTATTATCTGATGGCTCCATTTGACTTTCATTTTATAAGCTTTCAACTCCTTTTCGTAAACCGTGGACATTAACAAGCCCCTGATCATTGAGCTGACAAGGAACCAGAGCGACTGCAAGGACAGAGCAGAGAAGGGAGGAGGAAGCCCCACGTGGAAGCTGCAGAGCAAACAAGCTGGAGTTGACACTGGGACAGGCTTTTCTTGGATGTGCCCTGGCCACAGATGTGAGCAGCTCTCAGCCAGGTCGCGCTGCTGGGAGTCACGCTGTGATAATCTGAATATGTTTTGGATGCTGCACTTCAAGGGAAATAAATCACAATTACAATCTCATTTGGGCCCTGCTCAGGCAATTCGGCAGCTGGGGCTCGGTCTGCGAGAGGAGCAGAGGAAGCGGCGGTGCCCACAGCCAGAGCAGAGGAGGGCAGTGACTTATCCTGCATGAGGGTGTTGATCCAACCACTCCAGCGCTCAGATGTTCCTGGCTCCTGCTTCGGGAAAAGGCAAAACCTTTCCATCCACTTGGCAGGTCAGGTCTGGCTCCGTGGGCTGATTAAATCCCTCCAGGAGGGAGAACACTGGGAACGGTCTCAACTTCATGCAGAGGAAGGATGGCACCCGGTGCCAAAGGCACTGCCAGACAGATTTGTTCCTTCTAGAAGGCTCTGAAGGGCATTTTTCCTTCTAGAAGGGAGTGACTCTCAGGGAAGGACAAAGTCTCTCCACGCTAATCCACATCAGTATTTTAAAATTCCAATTAGACACCCATAAAATCCAAAATCCTACCGAGCCTCGCACAGGGGATTGTGTTCAGTATCCAGGGGAGCTGGGGAGCTGGAGAAGGAGGAGAAAGGGCAGAGAGGAGAGGGGAAGGGGATGCTGATGGGACACGTGGGGCCTCACCGTGACTTTGTGCTGCCCGCTGAGGGTGGGGGGCTCGCACAGCAGCTGCGTCTCGGACACGGTGACGGCGCAGGGCGTCTCTCCGATCAGCACCGTGTAGTTGAGCTTGGCTCCTCCCGGGGCGGGCGGGCACAGGTTCCTGCCCTGGGGACACGGGGACACGACACCGACAGAGATGCAGCACATTCCTCCAGCTTCCACCCTGCTCCCAGGTGGGCTCTGTTTAGGGCACCCCACTCTCCAGGGCAGGGATAACCCCCTCTCTCCCTCTGGGGTTTGTGACTCTCCCCACGGGCTGAGCCAGGCTCTCCTTACCTTCAGGATGATGGGGGAGCCCGGCTTCTGCTCCAGCACCCCTGTGGAGCTCAGCATTTCAAACGTGGGGTTGGGGTAGTAGATGAACTTGGTGTCGTTGTAGACCAGCAGGGACTGGACGTTGTTGAAGATGAAGCCGAACTCGTCCGGCCGCTCCACGGCGTCCAGGCCCGGCCGGTACTCGGGGGTCAGCGGCGGGGCCAGGCAGGCCAGGGCCGTGGCGTTCACCACCTTGCACACCTGGGGAAGGGGGGCTTTCAGAGAGGCAGCAGGGGACACTCTGCCCTGAGCTGGACACTGATGCTCTGATGGCTGGGAAGTCCAGTGGATTCATGCTTAGCTGGAAATATTCAATCCAGACCTGATGGTCCATGATCTCAGAGGTCTTTTCCAACCTCACTGATTCCGTGAGGCATCACAGCCCTGGTTTGGGGTAATTTGCTTCTCCTCCAGCCAGCACGGAGGCACTGGGGTGGAGATGGAGTGTGAGCCCAAAATGAGCTGTTTCAGTGGAGCTAAAGGCTTGCACAGCAGCTGTCACTCCTTTTTCTTTGTTTTTTTCCCTTTTCTTTCCACTTTCCTCCTCTCTAGCTCTGAAGCAGACCCACAGGGAATACCCGTTCCCTGCTGCAAATGGGTGATTAGAGGCCATTCCCAAATGCCAGCGAGGGAAGGGAAGGATCATCTGACACTGGTGGGCAGGAGGGAATAAGAAGGTTATCTCCTGCTGGGCTGAGGACACCCACAGCTCCTCCAGCCCTCAAAGCAGGGAAATCGCTGATTTATGGGGCTCTCGCCTTGTAAAGCAGCAAGAGCCCAACCATTTGGCCTCCCTCCACAAGTGAAAGATTTAATTTCACTCAATTTTGTGTCTTCAGAATTATTTTTGTAGCACTATAACTGCAAGTGCTAGCAACAAAATTAGATGTCTTTTTAAAAAGAGCTCAGATGAAAAAGGTCTTGGGGGGGAGAAAAGGAATAGGAAAAGACCGCTAAGTGATTTGCCCTTTCCAAGATAATACAGACTCAGCCACAAAGATCACTGCATGGAAACAGTGTATTTCAGTTCTACTTGATCAGAATAACTCCTGAGGTCCTGGAGGTACAATTCCTACTTGCAGCACACACAAGAACCTCTCTTAGTCCCCATTTAGCTGGGGGTTCATCTCAGTTTCTCACTCACGGACTGCAAGAACACAGGAAGGGGAAGGAGGCAATTTCCCATTTTTGAGTGCCAAATTCCCTCTTCCCAGTGTCCCCAGTTTGGGGGAGCTCAGGGAGACACCCCCAGAGCAGCTTTTGCCATGGCAAACCTCCCCAGGCAGGCAGCACTGGCACCAGCACCCCCATCCAGGGGGAGGCAGGAGGATGCTCCCAGCTGACGGCCCCTACTCACGTTGACAAACTCCTTCCCGTTGTACTTGACGCGGATCCGGGGCTCCTGGATCACGTCCAGGTTGGAGCCAGTGACAGTCAGGGGCGTGTGTCCGCTGTGGGAAAGGCAGGAGAGGCCTGGTCAGTGGGCTGGGAGGGCACAGAGCCCAGGCTCCAGGGCCATGTGCTCATCCCCAGTGCCAAGCTGCCACGAGAGCGAGCACAGCCCAGGGTTTCCAGCAGTGGCAGTGTCCCCACGATGTGACAGCAGCAGCCACCCTGTGCCTCGCAGTGCATTTTGATTAACACCAGCTTTTTCCTTTCTCGGTGGTTGCTGGTTTTGTTGTATTCCAGGACCACAGGAAGGAGCCTTTAACGAGCAGTTGTGCCCTCGTGCAGCAGAGGGGGGATCTGGGCTTTGGCTGTGCCCCCAAACTCTGGGTGCAGGGTCTGCTGTCACTGCCTGGCTAAACAAAACCACTCTGGTAACCCCGGGCCTGAGTTCTGCTAAATGCAGACCCCAGGAATGCCCAGCCCTGACCCACCCAGGGTGCTGGGTGGGATGGGCATTTCCAAAGAGCCCCTCCTTTGGCCTGGGTGTGTGCTGAGGAGCCCCGGGGCAGGGGAGAGCCGCGGAGGTGCTGTCAGAGCCGTTACCTGGCGATGCTCCACTCGGGCTCGATGTGCTGCACCTTGGGGTCATCGATGTACTCGAACAGCAAAGTCCTCTCCAGCTGAGCCCGGTCCACGCTGACAGAGACGGGAACAGCCCCCAGGCCGTGGGCTGAGGGCGCTGACACACAAACGATCTCGTTCATGGATCGCCTGCACCAGAGGGAAACGGGGAGTGTTAATGGGGGTGGTGGTGTTGGGGCAGGACACAGCCTTTGTCCTGTCCTGGGGTGGGTCACTGAAGGGCTGAGCCATTGACCAGCCCCAGGCTGGTACCTGGGAAGCTCCTGGGATGGGCAGGAGGGTTTGGCACGGGAGGGAGCTCAGCACCGAGCTCTGCCCAGGGAGAGCAGCGCAGCCTCCCTGAAATCCCTCTTTGTGCCAAACTGCAGCTCCCGCATCCCCCTGAACCCGCTGCCTTCTGCTGGGCGTGTGAAAACAGATGGCTGCCTTTTAAATGGGATGCACAAGCTCAGTGAAAAGCCAAATTCTTCCCCTCCCCACCCCACTGCACACACGAGGCTCTTGTGAGCGGCATAATGGCCCCGTGCAGCCCCCGCCGGGGCAGGGCCGTGGCACCGGCACCGCTGCCTCGGGCTTTGTCTCCCCGTCAGAGCGGGGTGACCTCGGCTCGGCGCTGCCTGGCTGGACACAACAGACCATCTGCTGCCACCAGAGCCCCGGAGAAGGTCGAGGCAGCGGCGCGGTGAGGCACTGTCAGAGCACAAAGGCGCCGGTGGGCGGAGGGATGGAGAAGGGGAATGAGATCTGAGCGTCCAGAACAGAGCTGGGAGGAACCACACGGTTCCTTGGACACTGATCCTACAAAAAGGGCTGGAGGGACATCCCTGGCAGGCCAGGGTTCCTGCTTGTCCTTCCTGCCCAAACCTGCCCCCAGCTCGCTGAGAAGTCAGTGTTCTTTCCGTGGCTGCTTTAGTTTTGGGTTCTCCCAGGGGAGAGGGCAGGCAGGTCTGCAGCACCTCACTGCCAGTCTGGCACTTAAATCAAAACCTGACACTCCTGATGGGCAACCTTCACCATCCTCACCATCCTCAGGGGCTTGTGGAGGTGCTGAATGGCTGAGGCTCAAGTGCAGCCGTGTCCCTGCTCCGCTTGCAGCAAAGCTCTGAGTCTGTGCCCGGCAGGGGGACAATGGATGCTCCCTTTTCGGGGTCCCTACACACTCCCTGCCCCCCTGAGGAATATGGACATTTAGGAGGGCATGGAACAGCAGGAACCACAATGTTCCCAGCTCACACCTGGGCACTTCCACCCCCCACAACCGAGGGAACAGAAACAACCCCCTAAAAAACCCCCAAAACACCTCGCCTGCTCTGCTCTGCCTGCCCTGCTGCCCACCCCAGACCCCGCCGTGCCTGCCCAGCTCTGGCACGGGCTGCAGAGTGACGCAGGGCTGCTGGCAGAGCAGCTCCCGGCTCCCTCTGATCAGCTAATTAGCTTTCTGTGCTATTATTATGTCGTCATGGTGAATCTACCCACTCCTCCGATCAGAGAGGGGAGAATGGGGGAAGCTGTAATTAGAGGGAATCTCATTAGGAGCTGCTTCATCTCATCAGGCTCCCCCACACCCTCGAGTACAATTGGAGTTCATTGCCTCAGAACAGTCCAAGGCAAACCAAGTGCACAGCGTGGCCCCACGTGAGGGATGGGGCTGCTCAGGCGCTGCTCTCGCCTTGTTTGAGCTCCTGCTTCCTGCTGTAATTACAACATCCAGGGAATGCAGAGCTCCTCCAGGTTCTGCAGGTCAGCAGCTGCAGGTTGCCTGAACAGGATCAGGTGTTTAAGGGATGATGTTCCAGGGCTGATCCTACTCTCCTGCTGGTGGTAACGCTGTTCCCTGTCTCCATCTGAGGGAGCAATTTGGCACCTTCGCTTCGGATGTGGGAGGAAATATTGATGGGTTGGTTGCACTGCTTAACACCCGCAGGACTGAGCTGTGCTGGGAGGTCCTGGAGTGCCCTGACCTCCCCAGGCACCATCCAGGGATGGATCCAGAGCAAGCACTGCCAATAACCCACTGTGCTCCCACACCTGAGTGCCCACAGCTCCCACACCCAAGAACCTCTCAGGCTTTTGGGTGAGAAATTCACCTCCAGGGATCTTTGCTTTCCCAGGAACTTCCTCGGTTCCTCCTGGGAAGCCTGAGTGAGGATCTGGGAGGCAGAACCCCTCTGGGTACCAGGTTGGCACCCAGGCTGTGCCCACCGCTGGCAGGGTGGGCAGGGCTGTGTACTGATGCACACAGATGTAAACCACACGTCTCTTTTTTAACTAAGCCCCAGGAAAACCCATTACACACTGCAAATGTCAACTCTGTGTTTACACTGCTGGGGAAAAAGCAAATTTGCCATCGAAATCCCAGCAGAGATTGATGGCTGTGCAAGCTCCTCAGCAGGAGGTGCGAGCAGACCCTCGCCTTGCTCTGCCCTGAGGATCCCAGACCATTTTTAGGAGGTCGAGCACCTGCAGCAGTGGCTGCAATAAAATCAGTGCAGGTCTGTGGAAAGAGAAAGGAGATATTTCTTATAAATGTTCCATTTTCTTCAGAGCAGCCAGGCTGGGGGCAGGTACTGATGTCCAATACAAGCCTATTTCCATCACAGTGAGGTTTCACTGAGATTTTCAGAGCAGTTACCACTGGAACAGCATTAAAATGAAATAATGAACAGCACTGACACCGATGAATCCCTCCCTTGCCATGCAAGCCTCCATCTCAATAAAAGAGAAGATGGTTTCATGCAATAAAAGAGGGAATGGGAGCCTTAGGGGCTCCTGGATGGATTTTTGCCCGTTCAGCTCCAGCAGATCCGTGCTGGGGCAGGAGCAGGCAGTGCTGCAGGAGCCTGTGCTGGTCTCTTACTCGTGGAATTCGCAGGTCTGGTTTCCCAGGAGCACGGACACGCGGCTGCCGGCCCCGAGGTAGTGGCCGGAGATGGTCACCATGGTCCCTCCCGACTCCGGCCCGCGGCTGGGGCTCAGGAAACTCACAGCTGGAGTCTGCAGGAAGGAAAGGACAAGCTCAGGGCTCCTGCTGCAGCCAGGGAGCTGCTGTGGGTGGCTGTGACAGCAGACAGGGACATCCCTGAGTGCGCCCAAGGCCAGGCTGGACAGGGCTTGGAGCACCCTGGGGTAGTGGAAGGTGTCCCTGCCCATGGCAGGGGGTGGCACTGGGCCTTTGAGGATCCCTTCCAACCCAAACCATTCTGTGATTCCATAATCCCTGTTCTGGGGGTGCAAAGCCGGACCCAGATGCTGTGGGAGCCTGGTTTGTTCCCAGGCTGAGCTCTCGATCCCGCAAGCTGGGCTTGTTGACTGGGCCACCCAAAATTGTGCAACACCAGGGGGAAAGCTCCAGATAAAAAAGGCAATTCCGGGATTGTGTTCTGGAGCTGGACCCCCTCCATGTGCCACGCTCAGCTCCCGGGGGACACACGTGCTGTGCCCCAGCAGGACACTCACCACGAACATGTACTGCTGCGCTGACTTGGCCGTGAACTCGGGCTTGCACTCTCCGATGCACAGGAGCACTGGGCCGGAGCTGATCCCTGGAAGCGCCTGCCCCATTTCACAGACGATCCTGGAAGCACAAATGCCGCAGGGAAGCTTTGGCAGGAGGTGCCAGCAGTGCCCTGCACAGCTCCACGCTGCCTTTATTTCTCCTTTCTCTCCCCCTTCCTCTTTAACTTTGATATCTGCCTCTTTGGAAGAAGTTAATTACTGAGTCTATTTTTACCCCATGTAGTAATTTAAAGGAAAAAAAATCAAAATTAGACATAATTATTACAAGCTGTAAACTCCAGAGCAAAGCAGAGCACTAATGGCAATATATTAGCCAGTAGCAAAGTGAGTGCGGAGTCCTCAGAGTAACAGATGAGTTCATTAAGGGAACAGCTCACACTGCAGACTCCCAGTTAATCAAAACTGGAGGAACCTGCTGGGGGATGATAGAGACAGCCCCAGAGAGCAGCTTCTGCTGGGGGACAGGGCTGGCTGCCACAAACACACTGGTGGTGCTCACAGGAGCTCGTCCCTGTGCTCCTGGTGTGGTCCAGCTCAGCCCCGTGGGCACATCCTGAGGCTGGGAAAGCTGCAGGGACAGGGAGAGCTGCTGGAGTTAACCACAGCTGATCACTGTGGATGCATAACCCCCAAATCCCAGGGCACAGGGGATGTGTGGCACCAGCTGGGGACGGGATCAAGCGGATGCCAGTCGTGCCAGCAGGTCTGGGGGAGGTTTCCAGAGGGGCATCAGCTGGCAGGGCTCTCCAGATGGACCTGGAAAGGGATGGATGCTGCTTGCTCCCACAGCAATGCTGCAAAGATAAATTCAAGAGCATCCCTGCAGGCACTGGGAAGATGAGGGTGGGAGGAACCGGCCCCAGACTGGAAATCTGGGAGCGGGAATAACTCGCCTCAGGACTGCAGACCTGAGGATGGGTAATTTGCCTCAGGGATGAAAAGCTGAGGGTAGGAGCAACCTGCCTGAGGCAGGAGGTGCAGTTCCACCCATGATGGGGTAACCTCTGGGGCTGTGACCCTGGGAGAGGGACCAGAGAAGAGCCAGAGCAGCCTTTGCCCGCTGAGGCTGAAGGAGAAGGAAGCGCTCACTCCTCTGCCTATCACACACAAAGACATAAAAGGCCCCAATTTGGGGAGGCAGCGTTCCAGCTGCCTTCAGCAGCATCAAATTCACTGCAAATAAAATAAAATAAAATAAACCACGAAGACCAAAGGAAAAAAAAAAAAAAAAAGAAGCTGCAGCTCGCCTGCACAGGTGATGCCAGGAGGCCCGATGAAATACACACATGCTGGTAAAGAGCTGGAACGTGCCCGTCCTCATTGCTGCACATCAAAAGGGGTTGCCTAGAGAGACGCTGCCTTTGGAGAGCGGGGATTGAAGCGTCTCGGCTCCGTGCCTTCCTCTGCCACGTGCTCCTCGCTCTGCCTTTCAACCAGACATCGCCCCTGCACCTCTCTGCCTGTTATTCCCTCACTTCTCCTTCCTCACTCCTCCTCCTGCAGACTGGCAGCGGGGAGAGGAGGCCGCTCTGAGCTTGGGGGCACGGCAAACAAAGCCTGGGGAGAGGTTCCTGGCACCCCACGGGCAGGAGAAGAGAGGGGAGGTTCTCTCTGCCACGAGGAAGCACCAAATACTCAACTCCAGCAGCCAAGCAGCAGCTGCAGCACAGCCCGGGCAGGGCGGGGCGTGGGACGGGCACGAGTGACCGGCTACACCTGGTCCCGAGTCCCGCTAGGAGCCAAATCCCCAGCAGGTACCTTGTTACAAAACGATGCATTCGGCAGAGCCGTAGGGTGCTGATTGCCGGGCTAAGTGGCCCTTTCACCAACATTAACCTAATTGCTGGCTGATAGATTGCGGGGCTGGAGCATATGGCAGAGTCATTACAGTCTTGGAATTCAGTCTGCCCACAGAACCCTTAAGAGGGTCCTTTTATCTGTATTCATCTTTAAAAGGCAGCTCTCATGCTAACGCTTGCTGTTATCTGCCCAGGGTAAATGTTTTAATGATGTTAACAAACTTTGAAAGCTCAAGAGCCGTAATTAGAGTCATGATTATAAAATCAGGGTTTCATACCATCAAAGGGGGATAATTTCATAATCTTCCATCCTTTATTTGAAAACTAAAATATAACAAAGTCCTGCTCAGCAGAACAGCCCCAACTGCTCGCAGTGACGGGGCATTGGTGCCGTGGCTGGAGCCATTCCTGCAGGAACACCAGGAACCCTTCATCCCATGATCCCAGATCCCCTGGCACTCTGTGCTCACCCTCGCTGCTCCAGAGGGGCCATCAATGCCCCTTCTGCATTGGGGCAGAATCCCATGATCCCAGACCCATGATCCCAGACCCTCTGGCACTCTGTGCTCACCCTCGCTGCTCCAGAGGGGCCATCAATGCCCCTTCTGCCTCACAGATGGGGAAAGAAACACAAGGAATGGGCAAACCCCAAACCAAAGCCACCAGGTGACAGCTCCTGTGCTTTGCTGGGGCTCTGAGTGGGAGCCACCGGATGCAGTTCCCAGCAGAGGACAACTCTGGGAAGCTGGGGCAGCTCTGTGCTGCTGGGACCACCTGTGGGGTCTTGGCCACCTCCACGCTCACAATCCTGCTGCACAGGGCACCATCCCGGTCCCCAGCAGGAGATGACACAACCCAAGGGGAGACATCACCTCCTGCTCCTGTCCCACCCACACAACCGACCCCCAACACCCCCCGAGCACCTTGGCTACCCCAGCAGAGCCCCCCCAGGGCAGGAGAGGGGCGGGTGGTGTCGAGCTGTGGGGTTTGCTCGCCCGTCCCCTGTTACAGGCCTATTTTCTAATTTCGGGCTGACGTTTTTCTCAGTGAAATAAATGAATTGACTCCAGTGGAGGCCCACTCGGATTAAGGGGCTGTCACCGCCTCGCCCGCCTAACAAATGGCTGCGTGCAGCCGGCGGCGCCGGCGGAATTCCAAGTGGGATGGGGAGCGCGGGGAGCGCGGAGGCTCGGCGGCAGCAGCAAGGTGCTCATCAGCAAAGGTGCTTAGCCAAGCAGGAAGGAAACAGAACGTTTAATGAAAGCTTAAAGGGCTGCTTAACCCCCGCAGGGAGAGTCCAGCGTGTGGGGATGAGTGGGAATGTGCAGGAATCCCTTCCCATGTCCACCCCCAGAGCCCGTCCTGCAGGTGCCCGGGCTCTGGGTGAGGTTTTGGCCTCCTGAGCGTTGGCTGGAGGGCAGGGAGGGGGCTCTGTGAGGTGCCCAGCCCCGGGGACCCGCGGTGGGGACGGGTGAGGGGTCACTCACTGCTCCGCCACGACGTAGTGCTCGGGCAGGGGCGTGCACTGCACCCCGGCCACCTGCACCCCCTGCGCGATCTCCGAGAAGTCCAGGCCCAGGTTCACCCCGCGGATGGTCACCCTCGTCCCTCCTTCCGGGGGCCCCGACACCGTCAGGATCTGCAGGGAAACACAACACGGGGAAGTTGAGGAGACATCCCCACCACGCCCGTTCCTCAGCCCCACCCCTGGTTGGGAAACGCTTCTGCTCTGAGTGCTGCAGCCTCCTCCTGCTCCTGCTGCCAAACCCAGCCAGGGACACCCCCTCATGGCTCTTCTGGATGTCCTGGAGAAGCCCGAGGATGCTGAAATCCATCTGTGCCGTGCTCCAAGAGAGGACTCCGAGGTCTCTGAGCCGGCCAAGAGGAGTGGGCAACACCATTCCCCAGAAATCCTTCCAGGAGGATAAACCTTGCTCCTACTTCTCTATCCAGAAGAGTGTAAGTCACCTTCCAGAAGCAGCCTGGTGCTTGGGAGAACTTCACCTTCTGCCTTGGCTGTTCTCTGAACGTTAATGTCACATTTTATTAGTGACTTGGCACCTCAAATGACTTAAAAATGCTAAAGGGTGAGGTGTGTGCTTTCAAGCTGCCTGTTTATAGCCCGCCTCAGCCATAACCATCCCTGCTTCCCTGGACTTGCATTAAGGACAATCTCCTCTTCAATTAGGAGCATAAATTTCAATAATGCATAGTCACAAAATTTGGGCCCAGGACTCTCAGGCAGTTATCCTGAATCTGCCACCGCTCTGCCGTTGCTCTTGGGCGAGTTTCTAATCTTCCCCGTGCTGCAGCTGTTATTAATAAATAAACACAATCCATAATAATGCAATTTAATTAATTTAATGGATAAATCTTGTTTACGCTTCTTTGTTCCACCCTTGTCTTTGGCTTGAGCTCTTCAGAACCTTTTCCTTGCTGTTTCCAGATGGATGGTTGGTTTTTTCCACCTTCTTAGGAGTGAGGGAGGGAGGTGGCCGAACACCAGTCCCACCAGGACAGCACGTCCCAGTGAGCCCTTGTGGGACAACCCTGTCCCCCTCACCCCTGTGGTTCCAACTTCCCCAAGGCATCTCCAAGAAGACATCCGAGATCTTCAAGGTGGAATCCCAGCATCCCCACTAAGCCAAGTGCCACATCCACTCGGTTTTTGGACCCTCCAGGGTGACTCCAGCACTTCCCTGGGCTGCCTGTTCCAACTCCACCACTTCCCTGGTGTGGAAGTGGTGGAGTCCCATCCAGTCCCATTTCTGGCCACACCTGCTGAGGTTATTCCAGCTCCAGGCACCCGGCAGAGCCACCAAGCCACCCCCTCCTTCTCCCACACGTCCTTTAATTCCCACCTCCCCTCCCCTCCCCTGCCTGACGGAGGTTTTTAATTTATTCACCACGCACTGCCTGTTGTGCTGCTGTTCCCTGTAACTCACACCATGGCCTGTCTTGTATCATTTAGCTCCGGGAAGCTCGACGTGCCCATAAACCCCCTACGAAATCGAGCTGGGTTGTGTTACACCGAGTCCTGGAGGCCTGGTGATGTTTACATCGCTGGCTGGGAATCACCTGAACTCGGTGCTTCACGCACTCGACAGTTACAGCTGTCCTTTGCAGCTCTGGATGATGTTAAAGTGCATTTACTGGAGTGTTTGCTCCGCCGGGCTCGTTGTCTCGTCACCGCTCAGAAAAAAGAAGTCACCGCTTGCCATCTCCTGACCTGAGCACAACCAGCGGGGCCAAGCGGCCTCCCCGAACAAAGCCCAGCCCATGCTTCATTTTAAAAATGTCCTGACCTGGAAAATCCCCAATATGGAGCTCCACTCGACCTAGATTTTAGTGGCCACTAATTGAACAGTTTTGAAGTAACTGTGCCATAAAGCAGCCCCAGGGTTAGAACAGATGCATTCAATTAATTACAGCTGGAGAGATTCAGTCAAAATCGCAGAAAGAAGATAAGTCTTAAAGGTCCCGGTGCACCCAGAGCTGGGGACCCTCTGAGCAGCATCCCTGGGCTTCTCATCGGGGTGAGGATGAGGCACCTCCAGCACAGCCAGCCCCTGCTCTGCCTTAATCCCAGCTGGGCTGGGCTGGGAGCTGCCCAGGCTGCGGGGCTGCCAGTCCAGACTTCTGATCTGAGACAGACAGGATTAGCAAGAAATATTCCCCAATTTCAAGAAAATCACTTCACTAGACTGGCTTTTCACTTAGAGCTCTGTGGAGGATGAAAAGGACCTGCAAAGGGCAGCTGAGGAAAAGCAAGGCCATTACCAGGAATTGGACATTTGCTGTTTAGGAATCTGCACCTCTGCTGGAAGTTTTTCAGGCTGTGTGCTAAACTGAAGCAGCTTGAAAGTCACCGAGGTCTGAGCGGGGTGTGGGAGGCAGAATTATTCCGAGCAGGTCACCTCTCCCCACTGCACGAGAGAAATCCCAATCCAGCCCCTGCAGTAGTGCTGGGAAGGATGGATCAGGTGTGCAGCTCTGGGTTATTCATGAACAGGGTTGGGTACAGGGATGAGGGGAGGTGGCAGCAGCTCGGTCACCCTCACACCCCGTCCTTGATCAGGGAAGGGTTGCAGATGCTCCAGGGATTTCTCTTGTTTGCTGCTTTTTACTTGAAACCAAGGTAGGGACCCCCAGGGCTGGAATCCAAGGGACCCCTGAGGCTGGAATCCAAGGGACCCCTGAGGTTGGAATCCAAGGGAACTCCAAGGCTGGAATTCAAGGGCTCCCTGAGGTTGGGATCCAAGGGCTCCCCGAGGTTGGGATCCAAGGGATCCCCAGGCTTGAGATCCAAGGATCCCAGGGGCCCAGGAGCCCCAGCCCAGTGCTGGAACCCTTCCCCACCCCAGCCTGCAGAAGACACCGCTCCAGCAACGAGGGATAAATGTTCTCAGTGTCTCGTCCTCCTGCTCGAATCACTCAGCGTTTCTGACACGAAGCAACATTTCGCCTGCAGAAGAAGTCAGCGAGGAGCCAGGCAGAGCTGGGGCTGGGGCTGGGGCTGGCTGGGAGCTGCCAGGGAGCCACAAGCCCTGCACAGCCACCCCTGGGCATCTGCCCGGGTGCGGAGAGAGCACCCAATCAATGGCCCAGCCCCTGCCCCCTCCCCAGACCTCATCCACCTCCATCCTCTTTGTGCTTTTCCCCTCCTGCTCGAAGCGCTGGATCCCAGCTGATGAGCCCAGCGGGGAAGCGGCACATGAGCATTGTCATCCCGGCATGATCCCTCCTTGTCTCTGCCTCAGCTGATGGCACATTCAGAACCTAATTGTTATCTCAGCAGAGCAACTCCATTATTCAGCCTGACACTGCCCCCCCTTCAGCTGTTTGTTGCGCTGATGTTATATTAATGAGGCCTGCAAATAAATGAATAGGAGATCAGAGCGCCGCTTGTTCCCCAGAAAACTGATTTTTATTTATTTATTGCTAAGGCCACAGACCGGGTGCAAGCTTTAAGCTGCTGAGGGGACATTGCTGGGGAGGGCTGGGCCCCTCGCTCAGTGAAAGGACTGCAAATACCCCGCTGCTCATTTACTTTTAGAACTATTAAGACACAATCTCTTCTTATTTATGCATCCCCCGAAGGCACTGGCGCCTGGGAGCCAGGCCCTTGACCTCAGGCTTGTCACAAAGAGTGAACCTGGCCAGATGAGGCAAAAGGAGTGGCAAACAGCCCACATTAAAGGCTCTTTTAGTCTGGGTAATCCAGGCTGCAATGTGAGCTCCAGCATGAGAGCAAACCTTGCTCTCCAGTCCTGTCACTGCTGGTGCCCAAGGGGTGGGGGACGTGTCACCAGTGCCAGCTCTGGACCTGCCAGGACCAGGTCGGTCCCAGCAGGGCAGGGAGTCCTCCCAGCTGTACAGCTCTGCAGCACTGGGCACTGCAAAGTGGTACCAAAATCCTGAGAAAACTCAGACATCAGGAAAGGACCCAACAGCAAAGAAAGCTGGGAAGGTCTCATGGTCTCCTCCACAGTCTCACTCTGAGGGCTGAGACACAGACCTGGAGTCAAGAAATCTGTAACAGCAGAGCTCTGCTCTTTTCTCCTTGGACAGAGCCCAAAAGTATTGCTTTCAAGTTGGACAGTGATAAAACACTTGGTGGCAGTGCCCTGCCTGCAGCCAGCTGCCAGAGCCAGCCTGGCACTGCTCACACACAAGTCACTCGGTGGCTGGAGCTCGGTGTTTTTCCCTTCTCTGCCCAGCTCAAGGAGGGGCAGATAAATAATTCCAAGATTTCTTCGACTTGACAACTTTCTGCATGGTTTATGGGCAAACAAATCTCAGCAGAGGCTGTTTTGCTTTTTGTAGCACGACCTTGTGCAGCAAACAGCACTCGGGCAAGAGAAGTTTGGGGTCTGCCCACTGGCAGGGCAAGGGGAACGTCCAGGGAAGCCTTTAAGGATCGTTTTATCTCTTGGCAGGACAGCTGGGACTGGGAAAACAAAGAGACCAACCAAGCAGGGAAGGGACAGGCTTCCAACCCTTTTTAATGCTGTCCCATCTCTGCACAACCAGCCCCAGCACCTCCCCTGCTCCTCGGCAGCTCCACCCTGCCTGCACAAGAGAAAAACCTGCACAAGAGAAGAACCTGCACAAGAGAGGTGCAGCTCTGCTGGGCAGGTCTAAGGCAGAAATACCACTAAGGCAGTAACGTCCCTGAGGATGGACAGACCCTCCTCAGCAACATCCTCCTCCAGTCAGCCCCAGCCAGCCCCGACACAGCAGCAGCCTCTGCGCTTCCTCCTCTCCTCCATAAAAAGGAGGTTGATGCCTCCCTCCCACGGGATCTGAGCCAGTTTAGTTAAACCAGTGTAGAAACTAATTTAATTTGAGAGGAAACTTCCACACTCACTTGGGTTCTGATTCAGCTGGCAGGTTTTGGGTGCTGAGCAGCCCTGCCACGAGCGTTGGTGTAACAGACAACTCTGATCCAAGTCTGTTACACCTCCTGCAGCGTGGATGCACACCCAGGGCAAGGGAGGCTTTTTTGGGGATTTAATTAACTGAGAAACCCAAACCTTCCTTCATTCCCACCTGATAGGAGGGTCACCCCTCACAGCAGCCTTAACAGAGTGAGTGCAGCTTCACTGGTGAAAATGCTCCTGGGANGGAGCGCGGGGACGGAGGAGCGCGGGGACGGAGGAGCGCGGGGACGGAGCGGCGCGGGGACGGAGCGGCGCGGGGACGGAGCGGCGCGGGGACGGAGCGGTGCAGCAGCTGCGGGAGGAGCGGGGTCGGGGAGCGCGGCCTCACCTCGGTGATGCGCGGGTTGGAGCACTTGACGTTGTGGCTGGACCAGTCGAGCCAGGGCTGGGCGCCGGGGGAGCCGCAGTGGGGCCGCAGGGTGCACTTGGCCTCGCCGCTGCACCAGCCGCACTCGAACTTGGGGTCGGCCTTGAGGCACTGCCCGCAGCTCTCGCGCTGCGCCGCGCACTTGTACAGGTGCACTGCGGGGAGAGGGTGGGAGAGCGGGGACGGTCAGGGACTGAGAGGTTCCCCCGGGGTGCAGATGGGATTGAGAGGTTCCCCCAGGGTGCAGCTGGGATTGAGAGGTTCCCCCGGGATGCAGCGGGGATTGAGATTCCCTTGGGATGCAGCTGGGATTGAGAGGTTCCCTCGGGGTGCAGCTGGGATTGAGAGGTTCCCTCAGGATGCAGCTGGGATTGAGAGGTTCCCTCGGGGTGCAGCTGCTCCTGGACTTGCCCACCACAGCCCGAGCTCAGCTTTGCCTCCCCAAGCCGCAGGTGTCCCCACTCAGGTGGATCCCAAAGCCAAGGTGGTGACAGTGGGGCTCAGAGAGCAGCACCAACAGTGCAGGGAGCTGCTCTCCTCCTCAGGGCGATCCTCAGGGGTCACAGTGCCTCTGCCCCAGCAGCCCCTCTCCAGCCCCCCACCACCCGTGACCTGAAGCCACTTCAAGCAGGTTTTACCTTTCAGATTCTCCGGGTTGTCAATGACGAAGTTCCCGTTCCAAACCACGGCAAAGTCCACTGCCAGGTTGCTGATGTCCATCCCATCGTAGAGGTACTGCAGGGAGAGATCCAGAATGAAATGCTTGGGGACACACTCACAGACAAAGAAGGTTTTTTGAAAGAAACCATCCTTATTCCCTGCTTAAAAACATGTGCTGGTGCCTGAGACACCACACTTTTACACTTCATCTCCAGGGTTCTGCTTTGAGTCCCTTCTCCTCACCAGGAAGAGATAATTAAATCAGGTCTAGTCCTTGTGAGAGGTAACAGATTAATTATTCCACTCGCAGTGGTTGCTCTCATCACTCAGTCTCTGGCTTACCAACACAGCCCCTCCAGTTCACCACACTGGGACTGCTGCCTTCAGGCTGTTTCCTGCCCAGTTTGTGCACCCCAGTGGGACTGGGAGCTCCAAAATCCCACTGAGACCTTTGCTGGTGGAATAGGAACAGCTGAGCAAAAATAAATGGTGCAGAGCCCCAGCCACTGCTTCAGCCTGCTCTGGGATAGAACTGGCTTCAATTAATCCCCTTCCTATGGACATCCTGGGGGCCGTGGCTGAGTGAGGCTGGATGCTTCAGCTGAATTCCCAGTGAACGCTGAGATTCCCATTATCACACCCAGCACTGGCAGGGCCTCACTCTGGTGCTCTCTTTAGGTCAACCAAGAGCTGCTAAAAAGACTTAAAAAGGTGAGCGAGCATTGCCAGCCTCTCTGGGACGAGGGAATGGTGATTAAAGCAGGGCAGGCTGCTCTGCCTGTCCCTGGGTGGGAGTTGTGCAGTTTTAACTCACATTTGACTGTACTGGCTCACCCTGCCTGGGTTTTATGGAGTTGGTGTGGAACAAGAAGCTGTGAGTCCAGAATGGCCCTTACATCCTCCCCCTACCACTTCCCGTCAGCCTAACAGCAGTAAAAGTGCTTCTCTAATGCTTATAAATCACTCTGGATAGGAAAAGTACTATATACTATTAATACATTTATTATCCACCAAGCTGCAAGGCCCAAAGACGGCCAGTGATGTATAAATATCCAGTAAAATTTTTAAAAATTCAAAACTTCATTAACAATTTAAGACCATCTGCGCTGAATATTCAAGTGGACCCTGTTCTGCTGCCTAAAACAAACTGACTGTGCCCTGTTTGCCCAGGGCCCTTCCCGAGCACACGGTGAGCAGAGGAATGGCCACGCTTGTCCCTGCTCGTCCCCCAGCTGTGAAGGGCCACAGGAGGCCCAAACAGGGACAGAGGATCGGGGTGGGGGTGCCCTGCATTTGCCATTTGTGTTTTGGCAGCCCCAGGCACCCAGCAGGGTGACTTTGGGGTGCCCCGGGGTCCGTGGCAAGGCTGAGCCCCGTCCTGTGGAGGGGGATTATCCTCCCCTGCTCCTCGGGCAGCATCACTCAGGTGGTGATTCCCCTCTCCCTGCCGTGCTCTGCTCTCTCCCCCGGCACTTTCCCTTTCCCCCTCCTTCCCCGCTCTCCAGCACTGCTCTATTCATCCAGCCACCGTGACCTGGAACTCGACAGCTCCCCGATAAGGGGTCTGTGATTCTCCTTATCTCCCCGTGTGTGAATTAGCCTGCCTTAACACCTCCTGCATTCCCTCCTCCTCCTCCTCCTCCTCCCCTTCCTCTCCCTGACCCCCCACCGGCAGCCAGGGAACTCCAGATAAGGCATCTCCTCCCCGTGACTGAACCCCTCGTGGGCATTCCTCACCCCTGGGGTTCAGGATTGGAGATTTTTCCACCCTCCCAGCAGCCGTCTGGAGCTGACCCCCCCTCTCCAGAGGCTCCCCCCTGCTCTCACCGAGCTGTTCTGGCACTGCACGCTGGAGCTGTTGAAGCGCAGGGCGGGCACCCTGTGGATGATGCCCTGGATGCTGAGCACGCACTCGTAGCCCCTCTGCCCCGACTGGGGCTGGGGCAGGTTCCTGGCCTTCAGCGTGATGGGCTTCACCTCTCCCACCGGGATCAGGATCTCCTCCGTGGGGAAGAGCTGGGGGCAGTCCTAGGAGGCAAAGAGACAAGTGGGAGGTTCAGGGTGGGCTCTGGTGGAGCTGCAGCCCTGGCCAGGCCTCAGGCCACCTGCTCTGGAGGCAGGGCCGATGTCCCAGCACGTCCCCAGCGCCCAGGACCTGCCACTCCCCAGTCCAGCTGCGGGTGAAGCGCAGGGATGCAGAACCCCCCGTGCCAGCCCCTGCGCCCTGGGGTGGCACTGATGTCCTCTCTGCAGCTGCACAAGGAGGAACACCCTCTTTGGGGACGAAGCCAAGGTGTCCTCCCCGCTCTGAGCTTCCCACGGGTTTTATCTGCGGAGCCAGCAGCTCCTGCTGTACCCTCCTGAGGAGCACAGCTCCTTATCAGCTGCTCCAGCCCTGCTGAGCCCCCTGCTCTGGGAGGGGACGGGCTGCTCCCAGCCACAGGGGCTTCTCCAAATCCCATTTCACCCCTCAGACCCCTCGTGCTGTGGAGCGAGATGGATCAGCCCAGGATGTGCTTCCCTCTCACCACCAAGCACTGTTCTGCTCTGCTTTATCTCACTAAAATTAGGCCAAGGTGCTGTTAATTTCTGAGGTGACATTAAGTTCTACTCTGCCTGCTCTCACTCCTCTCTGTGCTCCAGCACCTCCTGCCTTCCCGAATCGCCCACCAGCCCCTGTGCTGTGGCTGGCACGGCGTTTTCCTGGGCTGAGGAATGCCTGGGTGAGATTCGTGCCTCTGCCAGCTGGGTGGGCAAAGCATCCGACCTGAGCTGCCCCTTCTATCTCCAGATCTATCTCCAGAATGGTTTGGATGTGAAGGGGCCTTAAAAACCATCCCTGGAAGTGTCCAAGGCTGGGTTAGATGGGGTTTGGAGCAATCTGGGACAGTGGAAGGTGTCCCTGCCCACGGCAGGGGTGGAATGAGGGGATTTTTAAGATCCCTTCCCATCCAAACCATCTGTGATTCTGTGAAACACCATTCCACAGAAGAACAGATCCCCCAAACACAAACTCAATGTCTAAATGAAACCCTGAGGTGGACCACAAAAAACGGCTTATCAGCAGCTGGTAACTGTGTGACATCCCTCCCATGAGATCTCAGCATCCCAAACTTTATCTCTGCACAACACACTGGGAAATACAATTTTTCTTCAATTTCCACACCGGGAACTGCACCACGCCGAGACAAAGGCTCTGACCATCAGCAGTATTTACATTCTGCTCAGCTCTAATTTGCTTTGATCTAATGGAACAAGGTACCTAAGCACCTGTGAGCACCTGACACTGAATGATTAATCCCAAGTTAAAGCGGGAGTTTAGAACAAACACCCTGACGTCTCCATCTCCGTTCCCTCTGCCAAATCCCAGACTGGCATCCCGAGCTCTTTGCCCCCCAGCCTGGGGATGAAAGGAAATCATCCTGATGGCGATGCCAGGAGAGCCATCCTGCCCAGGATCCCACCAGGACTGCGTGTCCAGGGGGAGAATCCCCACCTCCCCAGCCCAGGCTCCCCTCCCGCTCCAGCCAGGGCCATGGGAAGTTGTTTCACCACCGGCTCAAGCGAGCTGTAAATGAGAAACAGATGCTCTCCTGGTCTGGAGGAGCCACTAACTTAAACTGCAGCCTCATAAACCTTTTTAGTGGCACTTTTCCTTATATATATTTTATTTTATTTCTAACAGGGACTTTCACGGATTAACGGCCAAGAGTGATTTCAAACTCCGTCAGCCAGCAAGCTGCACTGGGGGAGGAAAGGGAAGGCCTTTCCTGCAGTGGGGTGGGTTCACAGGCTGGAAGGGAATGGCATTCCCTGTTCCCACTGACCCTGGGGCTGTGGATCCAACCCCAGCTCACCACCAGCAAACTCCCTGGGTTCAGGCATTTTCCATCCCCTGCCAGCTCTTCCACGCTGACTCTGCACACACATTCCCTCCTCTCCCTACACACCACACCCCTGTGCCACCCTCCACTCAACACCTGCCTGCATTTGAGGATTTGCATTTCACCTCAAAGCCACATCGAGCACCAGCAGGAGACAAGTGGCTCCTCTCAGAGAGGTGCCTGGCCCTGCAGAACGCTCACGGTTTGGGAGGAAAAGCGACCTGGAGCCGCAGAATCCTTTACCCCATTATGGCTGAAAACAAAAACCCTCCACTTGCCTCACCAGTGGGAGAACTCCAGTGCACAGTCCTGAAAATAATGAATATGTTATGGACCATTATCCTTCCTGGGCAGCGCCGTCCGTGAGGCGACTGCTGAGGAAAGGCTCCTGCCTTTCCAGGCACGGGAGAGGACTCAGAGTTCCCAGATCTGCTCTCTGAAAGTGCTGGTAGCAAGAATTGTTCTGCTGTCATTAGAGATGAGTGGGACAAAACAGATTTTTGAATTTTTTTTCATCCCTTTGGTTCCAGTGGAAGGGAAATGTCACATTGGGGTTGTGGGGAAAGCGAGGCGGGCGCAGCCTGAGCAGGAGCGAGGCGGCCCCTCCGTGCTGGCTGGCAGCTGCAGTGATCAGGCTAATGAGGGATCCACATTTTGGGATGGAGAGATCCATAGGAAGATGCCAGACTCTGGAAAACCCAGGATGCTCGTGGGGAGCCACTCTGCTGGAGGCAGTCACTGCTGAATTTCTCAGCTGAGCGAGGGGAGTCGCTGGGGCTGGCAGAGGGTTCGGGTCAGCTCGGACCCTAAACGTCCTGTGGGTCCCCTGTGAGCCACTTCCAGCCTCAGTGCTCAGCTTTCAGGGCTTCCTTTTTTGCAATTTGTTTTTTAAATAGCTGCTGCAGTGATGTGCACCCATGGCCCTGCACAGCCACGTTCCTGCACCCCAAATCCCTGAAAACCCACGTTCCTGCACCCCCAAATCCCTGAAAACCCACGTCCCTGCACCACAAATCCCTGAAAACTCACATTCCTGCACCCCCAAATCCCTGCACTCCCACATCCCTGCACACACAGCCCTTCCCACAGACCTTGAGTGGGGGTTCTGGCTCTCAGGTGGGTGCTGCTGCAGGAGAACAGCCTGGCAGGGTGGTTTGTCCCTCCACCACCTCTCCCAGCTGCTCCCTGGCTGTACAGCCGGTGTTCAGGTAAATTGTTTTGTTAGCAGCACCTTCAGCAGTGCCCCTGTCAATGCTGATTCCCTTTATAGGAATTTCCCAGAGATCTGGGAAGGGGCTGGCAGCCCCAGCCCTGCTGCTGGGGACGGAGCTGTGGCCGAGGTCCCTCGTGTCCCTGCTTTGCCAGGCTCAGCCCGGGTGCTCCAGCCTGAGTTTCCTCCCCAGGAGGAGCGAAACACCCAGAAAACACCGGGCAAAGGTGCTGGAATACACAATTTGTTCCATAATCAGTTTGCTTTGTTTTTTAATTCATGAGAGGTAAATCCTGCAGCGAGTCAGGAAGGCCATTATTGCCTCCCCTCGCTAAACAAACACGCAGAATCCTCTCATTATCCTCCTTGACTTCCCTCCGCCAGAATAAACACGGATCAGATCTGCTGGAGGAAGACAAGGCTCCGATGCCTGAGTGGCACAGACTCTCGGGGAATATTCTGCCTGTGAAGTAGCAGCACACACAATTTACAAAGACATTTTATGCTTCTCCAACACTTTTTAGCCTCAAAGACTCCAGGGTCTATAAATACCTTAAAGACCCGCGTTCTGCAGCTGTCTCTGGAGCAGAACAGAGCACCCATGGTTATTATTTGTGTTTAACCGAGCAGTTTTAGTAGGTCAAACCTCCTTGCTCTTATTTGGGGAAAAAAAAATTGCCTAGAAATGGCAGGCAATTCTTCTGACTACGGGATTTAGCCCAAATGGCAGAAAATAGACTGTTTTTGTACTTTTCATCTTCAAAAAACCCCCACAAACTCTCCGCAAATGTTAACTTGCTGCACGTATTTTAAAGTTATAAACATAACCCAATCTGGCACGTGAATGTAAACCCCTGGTTCACAGTTGTGTTCCCAATGATATAAATTACAGTCCCTGTCACTCATGGAAACACATTATCCTTCATTTATGCCACTGGAAAGGAGAGCAGACCCTGTTCCTTAGAAACCAGACATGAAAGAAAGGCAGCTGGAGCCAAGCCTGGTAAATTCCTTCCCCACACCATTAGTCCTGAGCTCGGGGCACGTGCTGTAACCTGGGTCTTCTCCATTAATTTGGGAGGCAGAGGGATATTTACAGCCACGGAGAGGCTGGAGGGAATCGTTCCCTGCTGTAAACAACCCTTTGTGTGCCAGAGGTGAGGACAGGAGCGGCTCCCTGGCACAGGGACAGGTTATGGGCAGGAGCATCTCCCTCTGCTCCCTGCAGCTCCTCCCCGGTGGCTCCTTCCCTCCACACATCCACACCATGGATGAAAAAGGCATTGCCACAGCTCAGAGCTGAGGTGATTTGCCAAAATCAGGCTTTTTGTTCCTATTTCAGGCATCTTCCTGAAGTCAGGTGTGACCCAGCAAAGTCATTGGCTGGCTTTGGTGGCCTGAGACGTGGCTCTGAGTCAGCTCCTGCACATCTCAGCTCTCCTGTGATGGGGACAAGGATGGGTTGATTTTGTTTTGTTTCCTTCAAGGCACATCAAGCAGCACTCAGCACCCAAGGGCACAGCCAGGGGCAAGGGCGTTGCTCTGAAATCAGTGGGAATTTCACAGAGCTGGAAGGAGGCTCGGAGCTGAACTCCCCAAATCTCTGTTAGAAACTCCCTGAGATCAGCATCCCTCCTGTGGAAATGGCATTGTCAGCACACACAGGACATCAAAGAGGGACGGGTCCCACATTCTGGGGAGCTCAGAGGATTTATTTGGCTCTGGCTCTTCCTGGGATGGGGTGTAAGGATGTGTTTCTGTCTCCGCAATTCCTCCTCCTCTGGAAGTTTCAAACATTTAGAGAGAGATGTCATAAAACCTCGCACACACACAAACCCAGCCACATCAGACACATTGAAATCATATCATTGGCCTGATCTGGAGTTTTGTAAAGTGGGACAATCAGTGCTCCACACCCACGAGAATCTCCTGGAGAAATCTTGATTTAGTGCAGGGAGCAAGGGCTGAGCAGGCACCTTCTGCTGACAATGAAGAGTCTGAGCAAGAAAAGGATGGGAAAATGATTGCTTATCTAATTATTAACTCCTAAATAATTGGGTACCTGGAAATGGAGACCTCAGAGGAGTTGGGTTCCCCCAATGTCAGAAATTCCCACAAGAGAGAGGATATCAGGAACAGCCAACTCTGTCCTGCAAGATCCCTCTACTGTAAAGGCTGTGAAGGGCTCTGAATTCATTGACCAATGACCCCAAACCCCAAATGTGTTCCCCATTTTCACTTTCCCAAAAGCACCCACCCACCTTTGGGGCTTCCTCTGCACCTCCCACATCTGTCCCTGAGCTCTGCCCTCGGGCCTGAGCAAACAATTCCTGCTGACAGGGCAGGTGCAGGGATGGGAGAAGCTCTCTGGTTTGTACTTTCATGGAAGGCAGGGCAAAAAAGCAGCGTTTAGCTCGGTCAGCAGAGGCAGAAGCTTGCAAGGAGCAAGAGCACAGCTCAAGAAGAAGGAATTTCTCTCCCCCATCTCCTCGTGAAGTGGCTGAGGCTTTGAGCTCTTGTTCCTCCTCCAGACAGACAACTCCTGGGAGCATCAAAGGGAGCTCGTTACATCCAATCCCACTGGGACGCCGATTCTGATGGGCCAGGAGTAAAAGGGAATATTCAAGATATTTTCCCTTGAATTAAATATAAAGATGCGAGCAAATCTGCAGGCCCGTGTGAACACGTGTGTAAACCTTACGTAAGGAGAGGCACAGGGGACTGAAAGTAGGGCACAGACACCGAGATCACCGGCTCCAAACACCACTGGCTCTGCTGGGGAGGCAGCGAGGGCGAGCACAAACAATTTCCTAATACATCAGGCCGTGACACAATGGGAACATTGTGATCTGAATTGGTTTCGGAGAGGAAACTCTTCATGAGGCATTTATTTATTTGCCTGTTAGTGAAGAGCCCGTAGTAAAGGCATTATCACCGTGCTGCGCGTGAGGAGGAGATTCATTGGTCTTAAATAAGCAACCAAATTCATTTGGGGTGGTTTTGCCTGTGCTCAGAGGTCTGGAGAAGAAATGATGGCCAGTGAAGCACTTGTATCATTGTTATCAGCCCTTATCAAAACTGATCCCCAGGAAGGTGTGAGATATCCCAAAACATCCCCTGGTAAGAAACAACCTCTGCAAGATGAAGACGACAGAGGAGGTTCTTTGGAGACACGAGAGCGCTGTGATCCCAGCAGGAACTTCCAGAGATACCAACTCCTCCTCTCTCTCCCTCTGTGTGATCTCAGACAAGTCCTGGGTGCTCCCAGGAGGAAAACAGAGATAATGGGATTGTCCTACTTCAGCAGAGACTCGTCAGACACTTCTGAGGTCCCAGGGTTGGAGACCAGAGAAGGCAGAACTCCAACTGCGCAGCCTGGGAGGACAGGGACGCTCTGAGTGTGAAGGAGAAACCTCCCCAACGCTCAAGAGGAGGAGAAGGAAAGGGTTTTGCTTTCTCATTCCAGGTGCTACAAAGCTATTTGCAGGAACAGTGAGGGCAAAGACCAGGACTCTGCCAGCATCAGGACCTGATGAAGGTGAAGCAGGCAGGGGGATCAGCCAGGACAAAGGGTGCAGAGACCCCAGACCGAGGGTTCCTGGCCGTGTTCAATCAGGAATTTGTGCTAACGAACCCCTTTCCTCCATGGATCCCTCTGCCCTGGGACGCACAGGAGAGCTGGCAGAGCCATTCAGGGGCTGTGCCTTTCCAAGCGTTAAAAGCATTTTTGGATTGGAGCCCCACACCTTTTATGAGCTGCTAAGAGAGATGGCTCCGGGTCCCCAGCGCTGGAACCCGATCCAGCTCCCTTTTCCAAAATCCAGGGCTGTGCACTTTGGTAATTCCCTTCTCCATCAGCCCCCAGCCAGGCTCCTGCCATAAACCCCAGCCCTGCCAGCCCTACTGCTGGCCCCCAGACAGAGCAGAGCTGCTGAAAGGTGCTGGGTTTGAGGAGTCCTTGGGACCCCTGAGGGAAAGCACCGCAGTAATTACTGCAATTAACGAACCTGGGCATTCCCACACAGCAGGGGTGGGATCAGCTCCGGAGCTCGGGTCAAGAGCAGCCCTTCAGCCACACCAACACTTCCCTGCTTCAAAGCTGCATCTGCACTTTTTGGACACCAAAGGGACCCACGGGCAGCCAACAGACCTCACGTAAACATTGTTTGTGCCGCTTGTGGCACGGAAAAGCAAAGGAGGAAGGGGAGGATCCCAGTGTGGTACCTCGGAGACGTTGATCCGTCCCTCCTGGAAGGAGCAGGTGGTGGGGTCGTGGGTGCAGAGGTTGCGGTACTTGCACCAGTGGCAGCGGAAGGCGCTGTTCACACAGGACAGGCACCTGGGAACAAAGGAGGGGTTAGCACAGGGCTCAGCACCTCGGCAGGGCTGCAGCCGTCTCCAGGCCTTGCCAGAATCCCAGGCTTCCTGGGGAAATAATTTCTTTCGTGGGGATGGTTTTGATACAGCAAAAGTGAGAAAGGGGTTTGGGAAAACACACAGGCTCAAAGACAGACTTTGGGCAGCCTCACAATTTATTCCACAGTAAGACACAAGCTGGGACTCATTGCACATCGCTGGGCTGGTGTAAAATAGAGCAGGGCATTGCACAGGCACCAGGCTTGGGGGTTTAGTTCCTAGAAAAGAAGGCAAGCCTGACAAAAATGGGATCAGTTGTTTTACAAGTCAGGAATGCTTCAAGTCAACAGCAACACTTCTGCCTGGCCCTGGAGTGCAGAGGGTCCAGCAAGTGCTTCTGATTCATGCTGGGAGAAAAAAATTAACTGTTTATGAAATGTTTTTGAAAGAACACAGACCCTTTTCAGCCCCGGGGGACCCAGCTGCCAGCAGAGGGGCTGGGTGGGTTTTGTCCCCCACTCGCTGCTGCCACAGAGGCACGAGCTGTGACAGCTGCTCATGCTGGCAGTTGCCACCTCCTCCCTCTCGGAGGCCACCCCTGCTGCCACGCGGCAGCTCTCGGTGGCACAAGGACCAGCTGTGCCCATGGATCCTCTCCCATGCCATAACCCGTGGCTCCAGGCACCATGGTGCTGCCTGGAGAGGGAAGTGCCCGGGGATGTGCTGGAGCAAGGCCAGGGCAGGCTGACAAATGTCACCAGGGAGGTGGCAGCGTGGCCTCGGGCACGAAGCTCTGCAGAGGAGGAGAGCGGCTCTGCAGGGGCTCTGTCGCCAGCTGGGCGCAGGGAGCGGGGCAGTGGGAGCTCGTGTGAGCTCTGCTGCCACCAGAATGAGATCTAACAACTCAATTGTGCTCTCCTGATGCGTTCCTGGTGACCTTAATAGCCAAGGGAGCTTATTCTAATCGTGCATGGGCAAATCTGGGGGAGAGCACCGAGTGCTGCGGGCTCGTTTAATTACTCATTTGTCTGACCCATTTCTGTCTCCCTTTGGGTCTGCAGCGCCTCACCCACCTGCCCTCACCTGGCCTGGCCTCCAGCATTCCCAGCAGGGGCTGGTGGAGCTCCCAGTTTCCCCTCCGAGGGAGGAGGCTCTCCCTGGCCACCCAGGCCAGAGGTTTGGTTTGGCACCTCTCCCTGTTCCGTGGTTTCTGTGGTTTCCTGGCTGCTGCTTCCAGCTCTCCCCAGGACTGGCAGCAGGACAAGGCGGGATCCTGAGCTCCCAGACTCACACTGGGTCACCACCTCGGCTCTTTCACCCCAATCCAGCTTTCTCAAGGACCAGTGTGTCTCCTTTGCTTCTTTCTCCACCTCATCTAATCCTCACTAAAAGACTCTTGACAGGGAAGGTTCCCTGTCCCACCTGCAGCCCCCTGGGGACACAGAATCCATGGCCCTGAGCTCTGAACCACCCCAGCCCACGGGGTCACATCACAGGAGGGTTCCCAGGACCTTCCTGCCCATCCCCAAAGGGCTCAGCTGCTCCCCTGCTCCCCACACACCCCAGCACTGCAGTAGAGAGCCTCAGGATCAATAGATCTCTCCTCTCTGCTGGCTGAGCCCTGGATTCTGCCTCCTTTCTGCATGCTGTGATTCATTCCTGCCAGGCTGGCTGTGCCCTCCTTGAACTCTGTGATAACGAGTCCGGAGTGATGTAAGTGCTGCAGAATTTACCACCCTGTAAGCACTTTATCTCCAGACACAAACGGGGGGAGGCACGGCCAGATGAAGCCGAGTGACAGGCCAGGAAGGATGTATTGCCTCTCCTGATCCAAACCTCAGCTCCTCCGTGGAAATAGGGGTCCCTGGAACGCCATTCCTCATGAAAATTCCACACTGGGAGAATGCAGAGGAGCCTGGGGGGACTCCAAGTGCTGCTGGTGCTGCACAGCCCGACTGAGGGACAAGGACCTGAGGACACAGCTGGGCACGAGGGGCAGCAGGACAAGAGCAGGAATCGTTGGGATTATGGCTATGGATCCCACGGGCAGCACAGGGGGACTGAAGGATTCCCTGTCATCCCCGGTGCCTCTGCTCTGCGGCTCACAACAAAATTTAAATTAAAAATGAATGCCTGCCTAGGAAAACCAGCGGCCAGCCAAGCCCGTGAGCACACAAACACACAAACCCTCTTCCAAGGGCAGCAGGAAAGGCCCTGGAGCTTCGGGCTTTAAACCAGCACAGAAGGGTTGGGAGTGACCTTGTGCTGGCACTCGGTGACTCCAGCAGCTGCCCCTGCCCCAGGAGAGGCTCCCAGCCCTGCCAGCCCCATCCAGCTGCTGGCAGGTCCTGCCCACGGGGCCGGAGCTCGTTTTGTTTCCAGAGAGAAACCCGTGAACGCTTCAGGTCTGTAAATGTGTTTTTAAGGCTGGCCAGCTGCCTGCTGCCTTCCAGTGCCCGGGGGGATGCGATTCCACCATCCTCAGCAGCACCGAGCCCTCCGTGGAGCCTCCACCGGGCC
>VZTH01014818.1:347-10441 GCA_013397815.1 Aleadryas rufinucha | reverse complement strand
GCCAGTGGAGCCCAGGATGTGCCAAAGAGCCTGGAGAGTAACTCCTGGAGCCCGGGATGTGCTCCAGAATGAGACATCCAGAGGGGTTGCTGCTGGAGTCTGGGAAGTGCTGGGGAGGCTGGAGAGATGATTCTGGAGCCCGGGATGTGCCAGGGGGACTGGAGAGCAGGATGTGGAGCCCAGGATGTGCTGAGGAGACGCTGCTGGAGCCCGGGATGCTGCACTGTGAGCATTAGGGGGCATCCCACGATGCGATAAAAGCACGGAACAGGAGGGGACGGAGACACTGCCGAGGTTCAGCCCTTCAGAACCACAGATCATCGCTGCTGAGGGACTGTGTGGGTTTAGGAGCGGGATTCGATGGGAGAAAGGGACAAGCCTGTGGAAAACAGGGCTGCAGCCATCTGGGGAAGCCCCTGAGCTGCGGATTCCTGGGGAAAGAGCTGTGGGAAGAACACAAGAGGTGTTTCCCTCGGTGTTCCCTCGTCTTCCCGTAGAACGATTCTGGTGGGAGAGATGGGCTGTGCGAGGATTTGGCTGAGGCACCGCGGCCGTGCCTCTGCCCTTATTCCCTATGTCTGTGTGTGTGTGTTACCCCTAAAATTCCCTATCCTGCTCTCCAGCCCTGCTCGGGAGCGCTCAGGACACGCGGGCAGCCCCCGAGGTCCCGCTTGTGCCGGCCCTTCCTCCCCGTGCCCGAACCGGCGCTCGCTGAAAGGAACTGCCTCCCTTCTTTCCCTTTGATGCCTTCAGTCCTGTAAAAACCGGAGCTGAAAGCTTCTTTAAAAGCCCAAATCGCTTTGCCTTTTGTTCTCCCAGCCTTTCAGGGCGCTGGGAACCCCGCTCCGGTGCCGGGGAGCGCAGGAACCAGTCCGTGCCCTGTGCTGGTGCAGCCAGCGCCGGAATTCCTTCGGCAGCCTTTGAGAGAGCCTGGCTCGCTCCTGGCTCCCTCCTGGCTCCTGGGGCTTGGCTGCAGAGCCTGTTCCGATGGCAAAGGGGGCTCGCAGAGCCCGGAGGAGCTCCTGGAGGAGTTCCTACCTGGCTGCGTTGGTATGCGAGCGGAGCCACCGCCCAGACACCTTTTGTCTGCGCTGTCACGTTCCCCCTCCCTGTGGCACTCCCTTCCCGGCTCCTCCAGGAGCCGCAGAGCCCGGAATGCCTTGTAAATGAAATGTAAAATCCTCTCTTTTTCTCCTCCCGGTGGGAAGGGGACCAGAACCGCATGCAAAGTGCAGCTGCATCTCTCAAAACACCTCTTGTCCTTCCTAATATATTCCTTCCCACATCCCAGGACTTGTTACCGTGCGAAGGCAGTGAGGATTTTGCTGTTAGAACTGGTGCCCCTTCCCTCCCATCTGCTCCGTGCCTATTTCCAGTATTTATCATGGAGCTGTTTCCCGGAGGAGCCATATGGGATCCATAGGTATCCACGCTGCTTCCAATGAAGCCTCTATGTAGAGCAGTGGGTGAAAAGCAGTTCATGCCCAAAAGTAGAAAAAAACCTCGACAGAACAAGTAAAACCGATTAATCTTGCAGTGTTTGAGGTGGTTCCCAAGAGCCTGGCAGGGAAGGGGAGCTGAACCCACCGGGTTTCATGGTGTGAGTGTGTGGAAAATGATTTTTAGGGAACGGAACAGGCGATTTACCTCCTCGATTTACCTCCTGTGATTGTTGCTTATTGCTGAGCCGTCCAGGATGGATTCGAGTGCACAAATCCCATTCCACCCCAGCAGAAGGAGGGTTTTCTTCTCTCGGGACACCTCGGCTGTTGCTGACACAATGCCGAGTGCTTTGGAGTCATAAAGGATCGCCAGAGCTGTGGGGCCAGCGAGGGTTAACGGGAGCAGATGTTGGCCGAGTCAATGGCCAGGGAAGAAAAGAATGGGACACGTTCCGGGATAAATTCCGCCTCCTGAATGCCCGCCCTGACACGGCAGAGAGCAGCTGGAAGGAATAATGGATGAGCTGAACCAGGTGCTGAGTTTCTCTGAAGAAATGCAAGAGGCAGAGTTTGAAAGGAATCGCGAAGGCGGGAGGTCCCTCCCTGTGACAAGGGGCAGGGACCCGGCTCCGGTGGGACAGGCACGGCTGCTCCCGGTGGCACCGGCCCTCCTGCCTCTCCCAGAGCCCTTTTCCCTAGGAAAACTCAGGGAAAACCAGTCTCTCTTGGACCTTCCTGTCTCCTTTAGCTTGGCAGGGTTGGGAAAAGCGCTGCCAATGAAACCAAATCCTCCAGGTATTTACAAACACTGGTCTGTGACTGTGAGGCTGCAGATCGTGGAATACTTTGGGCTGAGCTGCAGGGACAAAGCACAAAGGAGGGGACAAGGAACGTAAATATGGATTTAGATCCTGAGGATGTGCTAAAATGGCCGGGACACCTGAGCTGCCTTTAAAAGACTCCAGCAAAAACACAGAACAGCGTCAGCTCCTGTCTGTCTCCTTTACCTTCTCCTTCCATTGTTTGCCTGAGGCCAGATCTTCAGGATGGAGTTATTCTCACCTCGGGGTATTCCTTGTGCTGGAAGATTTCACGGGAGACTGATAAAACTGGGACAGAAAAATGCAAGATAAACAGAGGAAAGTGATGTTTATTTTTTCCCATTTCAAATCTTGCTTTTTCCTCATATCCATATAAACAAATGCATCTCTGGTGAAAGGAGCAACTGTGAAAAATGGAGAAAATGGTGAGGACTGAGCTGATGAACGCTCTGGCAGAGGGAGGGAAGAGCTGGGCTGACATTTCTGATGGAAGAAAAGCAGGATCACCGAGCATGAGGCCGGAGGGACCCGGAGAGGTCGCTTGGATGGAGCAGCACCTGCCGCCAGCAAAATCCGCTCAGCCCCCACCTTCCCTGGCAGATGTTTGTCCAACCTGTTCCCAGAAACCCTCGGCGGCCACGACTCCACACCCTCTCCTGGCATTTCTTCCCAGCCCCGCTCTGTTCCCCCTCCACAGCCCCGTGTCACCCAGGCATCCCTCTCTGGGTTTATCCGTGGTTCTTTTGCTGGTTGCTCGTGGCTGTGGAGAATAATTCACTGCCTTCACAGCGCAGGGAGGAAAACAAACCGGTCTGCATTCGATTTTCAGGTCACCTTTACAATTCGCTTGACCATTTCGAAGCGAAATGCCACTGGCTCTCCACGAGGGATCTCCAGGCCTTTTCCAAAAGAGACTGGAGAGTCCCTGGAGAAATGTGCTGAATCCAGCAGGGATGTGGCAGCAAAGCTGTCTCAGCACAAAGTTCCTCAGCTGTCTCAGCAGGGAACCACCGAGGTCCTGAGGGTGTCTGTGAGCCAAGCAGGATCAAAGCTGGCAGGGAGAGCGCTGTCCCCTCTCCCAGATCCAGGAGTTTGGCTCCCTAAAGCCACTGCTCTCTGCCAGATCCTCTGTGCCTGCTCACCCCTCACACTCCCTGCCCCTTTGGCCGCTCCTTCTCCTCATTTTGCCCCATCCTGCTTTTCCCCTCTCCCCTCTGGCCACGCTTTGCAGCACTTCCATCTCCCCTTCCCAGCTCTTGCTCACAGAGCTCTCTCCCAGCTCCTCTTTTCCTGCCCTCTCCTCCTCCTGCTGATCCCATGTACAACATCCAGCAGCCTGAGGATGACAGACACCTTCAGAGACCCCCCTCTCCACCCACACCTGTATCCCAGGCCTGGGTCACCATGTAGAGCTGAAGCTCAGAAGCTACAAAAGAATCTCTGCATTTTCTCCCCAAATCCTTCCCGAAATCTCCTCTTTTCCAGCAAAACCCCACCGAGTTTGACTGGTCTTGTCTGCCGTGGCAGCCAGTGTTGTCTCACTGCTTCTCCGTGCTCCTCAGCCCAGCAGATTGTCCCATCTGCCGTCTCTTGCCTGGATGTGAGATTCTCAGCTCTGACACCAGAGCTGCATTTTCACGCTGCATTTCTGTAGCTCCCAGCAAAAGGTGATGGAGACTCCTGGGTGCTCCTGCAGGATGGCTCCAGATTCCTTTCAGAAATGCAAATTGCATGCACAGGTTGAATCGCTGTGTTCTGGAGTGGGTTGGGTGGGAAGGGACCTTAAAGTTCATCCCATTCCAGGGTCACCTTCCCCTGTCCCAGGCTGCTCCAAGCCCCGTCCAACCTGGCCTTGGACACTGCCAGGGATCCAGGGGCAGCCACAGCTTCTCTGGGCACCCTGTGCCAGGGCTGCACAGCCCTTTCCATGAAGGAATTTTCCCAATATCCAACCTGAACCATTGGCACAGCTTGAGGCCGTTCCCCCTTGTCCTGTCCCTCGTTCCCTGGGAGCAGAGCCTGACTCCTCCTGGCTATCAGGGAGTTGTGGAGTCCTTCAGACACTGTTCCCATGTCTTCCTTGGGCTCCAGTTCTCCCCACTGCCCACTGCTCTTTCCTGGACCTCTCTTCTTGCTTCTCCTGGACCCTCTCCCATGGTTTCTATCTTCCCTTACATGAGACACCCCAAACTGGACCTGCTCCTGTAAACCCCCAGCCACCCCTTGTGCTACTGAACAGCTCTCAGGTGGCTTTAGCTGGTTTTTACCAAACAGCTCTCAGGTGGCTTTAACTGGTTTCTACCAAACAGCTCTCAGGTGGCTTTAGCTGGTTTCTACCAAACAGCTCTCAGGTGGCTTTAACTGGTTTCTACCAAACAGCTCTCAGGTGGCTTTAACTGGTTTTCCAAGCAGCTCTCAGGTGGCTGTAGCTGGTTTTCCAAGCAGCCCAGGACGAGGTTCCCAGAGTCAATCCGGGTGTGCTGTTTAATATTCCCACTGTTGCAGTCGCCGCTCTCTCGGCGGCAGCACAGCACCTTATTATGGTGTTGGGCATCTGCTTGCACTTGGCATCTGTAAAGGCTGGGGGTTTTAAAAGGTTTTAAAACCGGCCAGTGATCCCCTTGAATTCCCAGCCTCCTTTGCCAGCCGCCTTCCTCCTTCCCTGGGTCCAGACCAACGCTCCCTTGCTCATTCTCCTCCTGCTGATGGAGCCTTTTCTTCTTCTCCTTAATCATTCCTCCCTATTTCCATCTCAATTTGGCCTTTCTGATGTCTCCCCACATGCTTATGCTCCCCTTGTAACTGTCCTTAGTAATTTGACCTAGTTCCCACTTCCCATAAACCTTTTTTGTGGAGCCTGAGGTCAGTGAGGAGCTTGTGATGCAGCCAGGCTGGTTCCTGTTACATTTCCTATTGGGATGGCTCCTGTGTGTGCTGCTTGCAGCGCTTCTTTGAAGTCCTGCCAGTTTCCTCAGCTCCTTTCACTTTTAAACGTGCCTCCCACCAGAGCCTTTCCCGCTCCTCCAAATGCCTCGGCGTCCCTCGTCTTTATTTTTCCCTTTTCTCCCACATCCCTCCGTGAGGGGTGTGAGCTCGGTCGCGCCACGCTCGGTCCTGGCCGCTGTTCCTCCTGCCTCCACGTTCCAAACCCGTCTCTGGTGCTGGCTGCTGCCCGTGCCCCGCTCTGCCCCTCTCCCAGTGGCACCAGTCAGCCCAGTGGCAGCGGTGACGCGGAGGAGCCGCCATGCCTGGAGCCGTCCCAGCCCTCGCTGGCGTCAGCGGGCGCACGCCCGGCTCCTCGTTCCCACACTGGGCATTTTGCAGTTCACCAAGTTAAGAGGATTTTGCTTTTCTTCTCTCTCTCTAAATCCAGCACGGAGTCAGTATAACGCTGGGATCGCTCCCTGTTGCAGCCAGGCTGCGGGTAATGGGGTGATCGGTGTTTCCCAGCACTCAATACTGGGATCCCGGGGCTTTCTGGCTGCACAAATACCAGTTACGGGCTCCTCCCAGCCAGGAGGCAGCCCAGCACTGGTGGGAACACTGGGATGGCACCGGAGATGCTCCCAGGAGCTTCCCACAGTGACCTACAGGACACGTCCCCTGCCAAACCTTCAGCTCACTGGGAAGCATCCTGGGGTTCACGTAACGCTCCTGTGCTGGGGGCCAGCAGATGCTGGCCATCCCAGGGATGGTCCAGAAGGGCTTGGGAATGGTTCCTCAAGCCTGACCCTCCTTCCCCTGGGAGCTGGAGGTGGGACAGCAAGGGTGGGATTCATCTGACCGCTGTAGCTGTGTGTGACTGGAGCCACAGGTGAACGGTGCCATGGTGGAAGATGTGGGACAGAAGCACCAAGCAACGGAAAGGAGACAGCCCTCCTCATCTGCCAAATATTCCTCCAAGGGAAAGGGTGTGGGGCCAGCCCTCGGGCAAGGAGATCTCCTCAGAGGTGTCTAGAAGGGGACAAGGGACAGACATGGCACTGCCAGCTCCTGGCACCTCAGGGAGGGACAGACCAACCTGAAATCCCGAAGGAGCAGCATCGTGTGCTGAAGATGTTGAGCACACTTTGGGGTGTGCAGGTGCTGGTGGGGACACTGAGCTGTTCCCACCTCCTTCTCCAGCCCTTCATGCTCCTGACCAGTTCCTGGCTGGTGGGTCTGGACACTTAGTTGGTGATTGGTGTCCACTCAGCCAGGGATCAGGGCTCTTGCTCGGTGAATCTGGATTAAGACAATGAATATGGACTTGGTTGGTGAATGTGGACTCTTGGCCAGTGAATCGGGACCCTGGGCTGGTGAATTGGGACCCTGGGCCGGTGAATTGGGACCCTGGGCTGATGAATCGGGACCCTGGGCTGGTGAATTGGGACCCTGGATGAGTGAATTGGGACCCTGGGCTGGTGAATCGGGACCCTGGGCCGGTGAATCGGGACCCTGGGCCGGTGAATCGGGACCCTGGGCCGGTGAATCGGGACCCTGGGCCGGTGAATCGGGACCCTGGGCCGGTGAATCGGGACCCTGGGCCGGTGAATCGGGACCCTGGGCCGGTGAATCGGGACCCTGGGCCGGTGAATCAGCCTCGTTTGGTGAATCAGGACTCACCCAATGAATCCCGACTCCGGATATTTTGTTTCAGGCAGCCAGAGCTTGTCAGGGGAAGAAAGGCTCCTTGTCTCGGGGTCGTGGCTCTGATCCTGTTATGTGTCTGCGAGAGAAAAGAGGACGGCGCAGAGAGGAGGACAGGCCCACTGCCGATGCCAATTCCCTGCCCGCATCCCGTGCCAGCCCTTTCTGGCTGCAATGGGCCATCTCCCCTCCCAGCAAACCAACCAAGCATTGAAATTTAATAGCACTCCAGCCTCTCCTCTCCTCTCCATCCCAGTGATTAGGCCTGTGATTAAAGCCCATGTGTTGCTTTGCTGCCTGGGAGGCAGATTCCTCCGCAGGGCCGGTGAAATCGGCTCCGAGCGCGGTACACGGCGCCTGCTCCTCGCCCTTTCCCGTGTCCGACCAGGCGCTGGTGGGGAGCCCTCGGATAACCCCATCCGTGCCTCCAAACCACGCTCCTCCCTCCTCTGGAGAGCCAGAGGGGATGAGAGCCCAGGGGCTGGGGCTGGGCTGGTACCCCCGGGGGAAACGGAGGCACGGCGAGGGACGCTGAGCCCAGAGCCGGATGGGGCTCCGGGGCTCGAGGCCAGCTGGAGCGAGGCAGGGAACGGAGGCTGTGCTTCCCGTGGGAAACAGGAGCACGCCGGGAAGGTGAGTAGGGTCCGAGGGAGCGGGAACAGCCGGGGGGAATGATGGGGTCAGAGCAATACCCCAGAGCAGGGGCACAGGGGGACAAATCCCCCAGCGCTCCCCACCTGTGTGTGAGCAGGAGCATCCTTAAACCTGCTTAAATCCTTGTGACCCAGTTATTCCTGAATCCCAGTAAGTCCCTACAGCCCATGGGGGTGAGAGGCTGCAGCTGAGGATGGCTTCTGAATCCAGGACTCCTCTGTGGGTCCTCCCTCACAGCCCCGAGACAGGGCCTGCACCGAGGAGCTGCTGCCCGGCTTTGTGGAGGGGACAGTCCCACCACTGCCCGCCCCGGCCACACTGGGCTTCTTGGAGGGGACAAAAACGGCTGGTGAGGAAATGTGGGCACCGCTCCAAGGTGGGCACCTCTGTGTGGAGCCATGGCAGGTCCAGCATGGATGGGCTGTGCCAGGGTTGAGGGGCTGTGTCACGTCATCCTCACCTCCGTGGTGACACCATCCATGGTGGATGGGCTGTGCCAGGGTTGAGGGGCAGCGCCACGTCATCCTCACCTCCATGGTGGATGGGCTGTGCTGGGATGGAGGGGCTGTGTCATGCCACTCTCACCTCCATGGTGTCACTGTCCTGTGCAGTGTCACCCTCACCTCCATGGTGTCACCGTCCATGGTGGATGGGCTGTGCCAGTCTCACCCCCGTGGTGCCACCATGGCAGATGTCTCCCCAGGCAGTGTCCGGCCGGCCGGACCCACAGGCACCGTGAGGAAGCAGATCCCAGCGAGGAGCAGACTGTTTCCAGATCCCAGCACACAGCCCTGGCTGGACTCACTCCTTGGCTGCCCCATCCCACTCCGTGTCCCCCTGCACCCACCTTGCCAGCTCCCTCCAAGGGCAGCTGGAGATGAGGGGCGGCCTCCCCCATCCCACACTGCCCCTTCCGTCCCCTTCCCTGCATCGCCCACAGCGCTCCCTCCTCCTTGGACTCCCAATCCCCTCCAACTTCCCTGTCCTCACACAACCATTTCTTCTCCCCCCGCTCCTCACACACAAGCACAGATCCCCTCCCATCACAGCAATGCTCATCCCACTCCAGCTCCCTTTTCCTCCCTCCCTGTCCCACGGGAAGCTCGTGTCCATCCTCTGCCCATGCCAGGACATCCCACCTTTCCTTGGGGTTTCCTCAGGCATCAGCATCTCCTCTCCTCTCCTCTTGTCTCTGCCGGGCTCCTGCTCCACCAGCACCTCTCTCCCCCCGCCCCACCCTTTTGGTTGCTGTGTCCACGTTCCCAGTGCTTTATCCATGTTTTTTACCTGTCCTGCAGCTCCGTGCTGGAAAGGGAATGGCAAAGACCAAGCCCCGCCGGTGCCGGCGAGCCGCTCGCTCAGCCTCGCGTGACTGCCGGGATCGGCTGCCGGCTCCCACCACCACTCCTCGGCTTTTAATCTCCCCGAGCGAGCCGAGAATTAATTATTTAGCGGCTCACAGGACGCATCGGGAACATCCGATCCGCGCGGAGCCGCGGCTCCGGCTCCCGCCTGCCCCGGGAGGGCGCCGGCTGCGTCCCCGACGTGCCGCACGCTTAATATTGTGTGGTGATTAATGGCTTCGTGTCCTCTCTCCCAAGGAACCCGGGGTGCTGGCTCGTGGATGAATCCGTCTCCAGAAGAAATCGGTTCCTGCTGGAAGCGAGACGGAGCCGCGGCCGGAGGGGAGGGTGGTGGGAGAGCTGGGGTTCCCTGGGGAGAGAGAGATCCTCGCTCCATGCTCGATCCCGGGGGGATGGCGGCAGGGCCAGCCTGACCTTGCCAGAGCCGCTGGGACAGTGACACCAGTTCTCCTCCACGCAGATGGAAACTGGGAGCTGGGGGGTGACAACCCTGGGGCGTTTCACCCAAAATCCCCCCGACACCCTGGGCAGCTCCACTGAAGGAGGCTGCTGGAGCAAGAGTGGTTGGGAGCCGTCACCCCGTGTGCAGCCACATCGTTTGGGGGGACCCATGGTGGGGACAGGGATGGGGATGGAGCAAACACTGGAGCAGCCCAGGCACCTCCACCAGACATCCCGGGGTGTCCCATGTGCTCCCGAGCGTGTCCAGGGTGGCAGGATGGGCTGCACCCCTGGCCTGGCAGAGGCAGGAAGGTGCCTGGAGAGGGTGAGAAGGGAGGATCAGGCACCCATCACCCCTGGGTGATGCTCAGATAGGGCCCTGTGCAAGCAGGGACTGAATCCCGCCGTGTCCATGTCGGGAGATCGCAGGCACCGGCAAGAGGCTTAACTTTAAAAAAAAAATGGTTTATTTATTTCAAGATCTTCCCTTTTTTTTTTTTTTCCTCCTTTTTTGTTGTTTTTACCTGTATTTCAAAAAAAGTGGGGCAAAAGTACAAAAAAAGTCAGTTGCGGAACGGCAAAGGTTTAGAAATCACAGCGCGGAACGAACCCAAGCGAGAAACACGGAGCACGGACCAAACACCCCCACGACACGGCCGAATTATGACTGGGTTTTTTTTTGTTTTCCTCTGTACAAAACACACCAAAGCATGCCACGGAGCGGGAAGGGACACAGCGGCGGG
>VZTH01014816.1:0-11834 GCA_013397815.1 Aleadryas rufinucha | reverse complement strand
TTCCTTCCTAACATCGAATATAACCTAATCTAACCTGATCTAATCATTCTGTCCCCCTGGTGGGGGATCCCAGGGTGTTTGCTCCATTCCCATGACATCCTTACTTAGTTTCCTGGCGAAAGAGGCACCCTGTGCCCCTCCAGCACTGCTCCCTCCTGCCCCAGCACTGCACCAAACCCCACAGCACTGCGGGGAAGGCTCTGCAAAGGGCAACCACGGCTCTCTGTCTCCTTCTCAGCCCTCGAGGCAGCTGAGAGGGCCAAGCAGAGCCAAATGGAGAGCTATGAGGTGGCCTACAAGCGTCTGCTGGAGCTGGCGGATGGAAACATCGACGATTTCTTGGAGGACTTCCTCGAAAAGGACAGGAGATTCTTCATCCTCTTTGGCTATGCCATTAGGCTGAACGTCAGGAATGAAGGTCTCAAGCAGAGGATCCAGGAGATCCAGGTCTGTTCCAGGCTCTTCATATCTCCCCTTTCCAAGCAGGGCTTTTGGGTCGGGGTGGGTTTGTCCTCTCCCAAGTGTCCGGCGTCACTGCCCACACCAGAGCCTGACTCCGGCCACGCAGGGAAATACTCCAGAGAGCAAAGGATTAGGGGGATGCAAAGGAGCAGCCAAAACCAGAACTGCGCTGTGTTCTCGGAGCTAAACGTGTCTCAATGCTGCCACCGTGTAGCCAGCAAAAATACTGCAGTGTCCCGGAGAGCCGGGAACCATGTGGGGCTGCCTGGAGTGGGAAGTGGGGTTATCCATCCTCTGCCCTCCTGGCCTGGAGATGTCCCTGCTCCCAGGGGTTATCCATCCCCTGCCCTCCTGGCCTGGAGATGTCCCTGCTCCCAGGGATGCCCCCAGCCTCCCTCTGGCACATCAGGTAGGCATTCCATGAGCACCCCCTCCCCGTGCTCGTGTTCCCTCAGGATGATATGATGGCCATCATAACGGAGCAGGAACAAGCGGAGACAACCCGGACTCAAGTCCTGCAGGAGCTGGAGGTATGGTGGCCAGGAATTCCCTCTGGAAGAGCAGCATATTCCTGTCTGTCCTAGCACTTGTCCCTGGGAATCTGGTCCTGCAAACGCTGCTCTGGCCAGTGGCTGGAGAGGTGTGGGCAGAAAAGGGCCCTGCAAACGTTTGGGCAGCTCCCAGTGTGTGGTGAGAGGGTGACTGTGGGGCTCCTGCCAGCCCTGCATGGGGAGCTTGGGATATTCAGGAACTGTCTGGACACAATCCTGTGCCCTGTGCTCTGACATGACCCTGCTTGAGCAGAGGTTGAACCAGGGTCCCTTCCAACCCGACCCATCCTGGGATCCTGTGACTCTGTCTCCAGACAGAAACTGGGCAGCACTGGGGTGGTGGGATCAGCGAGGGGCTGGTGTGTGACACCTGGCAAAACCTTCGCTGACAGGCAAAGATAACGGAGACCACGGAGGAAGCCAACAAGTACGAAAACAAATGCAAGGAGAGCAGCAAACTCCTGGGGCAGATCCAATCCCGCATGGAGACCCTCTTGAAGGACATGGACTGCGACACTACAAAGATAGTGAAGCCTCTTGGGGAGAGCTTGGTGCCAGTTTTTGGTAGGTCAGGGCTGCCCATGTTCCCGTGCCACGTGCCCTGGGCTGTGTCTCTCCACCACCCACTCACTCTGTTTTAATTGAGCTTTTGTCTCCCCTGCCCCATCAGCCATGGGTGTCCCCAAGGTGAATTTTCAATGCCGACTTCCCAGAGAATTTGGGAGCTAAGTTGGATGTATAAACATCCCAGTGACCCCCAAACCATCATTTGGCTCTGGGTGTTGAAGCGAGGTGGGGATCGGCCTCTTCTCCCAGGCAGCCAGCAAGAGAACAAGGGGAATTGTACTAGGGGAGGTTCAGGGTGGATATCAGGAATAATTTCTTCACTGAAATGGTGGTCAAGCATTGGAACAGGCCCTCCAGGGAAGTGGTGGAGTCACCATCCTTGAAGTGTTCCAAAAATAACGTGGATGTGGCACTTTGTGGTATGCTTTAACAGGCGGGGGATGTTCAGTATGAGCTTGGACTTGGTGATTTTGGAGGTCTTTTCCAACTTTAATGGCTCTGTGATTCTATGACTCCACGACCCAATCCTGGGGAGTCAGGCTGCCCTCAGGGAAGCCGGTGGATCCCCTGCTCTGCAAACAGCCAGGGCTGGGTTTGGGCAGGGTCCTGGTGCGGGGACACTGCGGGACACTGCTCCTCCCCACCCAGGTCCCGTGGAGGACAAGATCAAGGAGTTCCTGCTGCGGGAGTCCCTGCTGCGCTACACGTCCATCGATCGCGAGCAGCGCTCCCAGTCCTTCATCAGCCCCCTGCAGAGAACCTCCAGCCTCCTCTGGGTCATGAACCGGGCCAAGCTCTGCCTGCCCCCCCCCAGCCTGGAGACCACTGACCCCAAAATCGGTGAGCAGAGAGGTGGGGGAGAAGGGCCATGACCAAGCAGCAGCCATTCCCCAATTCCCCCGTGGCTGTCCCTGCTGCCACACGTCCTTCCCAGCCCATCCCCTCCTGCCTGTCCTGTCCCACCGGGTGTATGGGTCCTGTAAAGCCGTGTATTATGGGATGGCCACTCTCTTGAGCAGCAGAGGAGCCGCTGGGCCGGGCTCAGCTGCGTCAGCTCATCATCCAGAGGCACGAGGAGGAGCTGGCCAAACCCCCCAGCTCGGGCAGGAGGAGGAGGAGACCCACATCCAGGAGCTCAACAGGGACCAATTAAAGAAGCAGTTTCGTTCTTGAGCTTCTGTGTCCTGCACATCATTCCATCTTCTCTGGAAGGAGCCCAACACCTTCCACAGCTTCAGAACCTCAGCAGGTGACATTTTGGTGTGGCTTCACCCACTGCTGAGAGCACCCACAGCCGGGGTGGGATCAGCTGCTCTACCACAGGGTGACATTCCTGTCACACAACCGAAAGCACTCCCCACAGCCAGAGGTGGGGACCACGGTCCCAATCCTGCACTGTGCTCTAGGGCAGGGCCTGGCAGGTGGGATGCAGAGGATGAGTGCACTCACTAAGTTCCCTGCTAAGCTGGCAGAAGCTGACAACTCTCTGCTGCCTGACGTAAGTCTGAGCTCAGTGCTGGCCCTGGGCTGTGGGACCAGGTGGGATGGGCACAGCCCAGTGTGGAACGGGCTGGTTTGGGGCTGGGAGTGGGAGGCAGCGAAGCAGAGGGACTCGAGGACACGCGAGGGTGACGTGCAGTAGGTCTGGGATGGCAGGACCAGCAGGGTCTGGAAGGGTCTGAGGGCTCCCACAGGGCACAGACACACCACACAAGCCCAAGCACTGCTCACACCAGCAGCTGGATTTCCTCTTGCCAAAAGGCCGTTTAATGTGGATGCCATTCCCGTGCCAAATTCCCAGGCACATGCCTCTCCAGGGGAAGAGGAAAGGGAACCCCTGTGTGACCTAGAGGTGATCTTGCAGTGCCAGCCCCAGCCCTGAGCCTGGGCTAGTCCTTCTCCTCGCCGTGAGTAATGACATGGACCAGGTTCTTGTAATCCAGGTTGCCAGACATGTCCGGAGGGAAGGCAGCGAACATCTGATCGATCTGCCAGGGAAGAGCCAGGGCAAAAAGGTGGCATGGGAGGGGTTTGGGACCATGGCTGGGAGGAGAAATGGGGTCTGTTGGGATGGAGGGAGGCTGGCAGAGGGTGGGAAGGAGCTCGTACCTCTTCCTGGGAAAACCTCTCCCCCTGCGTCATCAGCATTTCTTTGATGCTGCAAACGAGAAAGCGCGGTGAGCACTGGGGACGTCCTTATGAGGACATCCTCCTCACACCCTGCCCCTGAGTGAGACATCCCTGCACTCACTAGGCAGATTTCAGGCCTTTCCCCTCTGGATCAAACACCTTGAATGCATTCAGGATTGTCTCCTCCGGGTCGGCACCTGCGGGTGACAAAGCCACGGCCGTTGGAGATGGTGAAGTAAGAAGCCAGCTGGAGCCTCTTGCTTCTCCCAACCTCAGGGGCAAAATGGGGGGCAGACTGGCAAGTGGGGTCCCTGCAGGAATGCTGGCCCTGCAGCTGGAGACTTGAGTGAAGTTGGTGGGGTGTAGAGGAGCGGCCGTAGGGTCGTGGTGCGAGCACAGAGCAGGCGGTGTCGCCACCGCTCCGGCATCCGGCATTTATCTAATCTTTGGAGCGTATTTATAGAGCTCCAGGCACAGCCCTTGGGGCCCTGCAGCCTCCTGGAGATCTGCAGGAGGCTGCATTCCTTGGGTAAAGTGTGTGATTCAGGGTGCAGCCGGGTGGGATGACGGGTCAAAGCCTGGCTGTAGCCAGGGGGCCACTGGTGGCACCGCCAGTGTCAGCAGGCTCAGAGGTGCTGCAAGAACTCCTGGCCCCTCTTCCTATGGGACAGCAGCAGCACAGCCCTTTGGGGTTTGTGAATGGCTGGGGAAACTGAGGCACAGAGACCATCTCACACCCCCCAGCAGGCTGGGGAGACACGGGATGAGATCCGGATCTCTGGACGTAGGGATGGTTGGTATTGCAGGGCTTTTGGGGAACAGGGATGCCACTGACCACCACTGACCCCTCCCCAGCTCCCCAGGTGCCCTCTCACCCTTGAGCTTCTCCCCAAACATGGTGAGGAACACGGTGAAGTTGATTGGGCCGGGTGCCTCCTTTATCATCTCGTCGATCTCCTCATTTTTCACATTCAGGCGCCCTGGGGAGAGGAGCTTTGGGTCAATCACAGGTCCAGGTCCGGCTCTGTGTGCTGGGGGCTAAAACCACACACCACAGAACCCTTCCCTGGGGGCTTTTCCCCCACTGGAGGGAAGTGGCACATCCCTAGGGAGCCACCTCTGACGAGGAATGGAGGTAGCAGGAGTGAGGTGAGAGAATCATCTCCAGCTCTGGCTTCTCAGGCTCCGGGACCACAGAAAAGAAGGATGCAAAGGACTGAGCTGTGCTGCTTCCTTCCCTCACCGCCCCATGGATCAGCCTGCTTTAGCCCTCCTTGGAAGGTGTTTTCGGTCAAGAACACCAGCACTGGGGGTCTCCCTGTCCCCCAGCACCACAAGCAAACGGGACTGAATGCCTACATCCTTTTTCCTGAGGTTGGGTTGTCCTTGGAACTCCCGAGCCCCGTTGCTGATTCATGCTGACCTCTGATGGCAGAGCCAAGCTGGCAGTGTCACAGCCTCCCACAAATCCCCTAAATCCCCTTAATGCCCACAGACCCCGGGATGCCATGGGATGGGCACAGCCAGGTGCTTCTAAGCACGGAAAAGGCAGGGATTGATTGGCTGTGTAATCCAGGAGCTGGCTCCAGTGCCAACGGGATAAACCAGCGCTGCTGTGGGAGCTGCTCTGGGTCACCCGCGAGGGATCTCCCGGCTCAGCTTTGTATCAGGAGGTTTTTGGCAAAATGGGAGATCCAGTTAATGCCAGGGGTTGGTTAAATGGGGGGTCCCCCCTTGTTTCTCAATTAACAGGTCTGATGTTGGCAGAGCTCTTGGGGAGGGGAGGCTGCTGAAACGGGGCTCACCGAGGGCAGCAAAGGTGTCCCTCAGATCCGCCTTGTCGATGAAGCCGTCCCGGTTCTGATCCATGATGGTGAACGCCTGGAAACACAGGAGGAGGGCAGGGAGCACAGGGACAGCGGGAATTGTCAGCCTTTGCACAGGCTTTAGTGCCTTTCTCCTTCTCCCTTCGGCTTGGATGGGAGAAGGGCATTTTGAGCCCTCCCATGATGGGCTCTGGGGGCCTCACCCACCCTAATCCTGCACAGTCCTGCACCCTGGGGCGATGGCAACCCAAACCCCAATGCTGTACAAACCCTTTCCTTGGGGCCAAAGCCCTCTCACCCCAGTATGAGACCGGGGAGAGAGGCCAGCGTGAGCCATCAGCTCCTCCAACTGGGGCCAGTTATCCCTGGAACTGGAATCTGCACAGGACCATGTGCGTGCTGTGCAGGGGGTGAGAGCTCCTGGCACGGCAGGTGGGAGCGAGCTGGGAGCTGTTCTCCAGCTCCCCTGGGTGCTGCCGGCTCCTCTGTGGGATGCGGGCTCCTCGGAAGCTCGGAGGCGATGCCGCATTTAACGGTGTCGCTGAGCTGTTATTGTCACTTTTAAAATAAAACGACCCAAAACCGGGCGTGCTGCCTCCTGGTGTGAAGCAGCTGTCGCTGGAGAGCACCGAGGCAAGAGCTGAAGGTCACATCGCATCAAGGACCCTCGGTCCTTCCCACCAAACCCACCTACCTCTTTGAATTCCTGGATCTGGGCCTGCTCGAACATGGAGAAGACGTTGGAATTAGCGCCTTCAATCCTCTTCTTGGCTTTCTTGGGTGCCTGCGGGGGTCCGAGTATGTACCATTAACTCACTGGCTTTTTATGGGGTGAAATAAAAGCGTGAAGGTGCCCTATTCTGAGTCGTGGCTCCTTCGTGGTAGCTTTGGGCTGGGGCTTTCTTCCCTGGGGTCTTGGTGGTTTCCCCCCGCAGCTCTGGGATACTGAGGGGCATTAAAATTCCTGCTTAAATTACAGCTCCTGGTGAATTTAGCCAAATAGGTCCGAGGAAAGATGAGGAGTGAAATCAGTTCTCCCACAGGCGGGTGAAAGGGTCAGCACTGGGGTGAGATATCCCCATTGGAACCCCTGTTTTGGGAGCACTGCTGAGGTTGCACATGAGGGTCGGTGTTTCTTTACCCTGCTGTGCAGGTATTAAACTGTGGCTTAATTAAAAATCCGCCTCCTCCTGCACTGAGGCTTGAAACCACCAGAAATGGGTCAATGTGTGGTTTAAAGAGGACTGCAGAGTCCCACCCTGCCCATCATCCCTCATCCCAGCGCCTGCTCCTGCAGCCGTTTCCTCTCGTGGGGGTCTGTCAGAAGGAGGATTTTGGGGGTACAAAATGGCCCTTTCCAGGAAGGGAAAGGAGAAAAATGGCATTTGGACTCCAAAAGCTCTGTCCTCATTTGAAAGCTCTGCTAGCATGAGACACCTCTCTGCTCTCTGTGAGATGCTGCTGATCCAGCCAGATGCTCCCCAATTTGCTCACCCCCTTTCCAGGGCAGACAGGACCCTTGGCCCTCAGTTCCCTGCTGCCTCCATCGCTCCCTGCCCATTAAAGCTATTCTGGTGAAAAATCGAATGGATTTTATCCCTTCCTGCTGGAGCTTTGTGCTCTCGGTACTCACCATGGCTTCTCTCAGCCACCGATGTCACTGTCAGGGGTGTCCCGGAGGCACTCCCTCACTCCCCCCGGCCGGAACAATAAATACACCCCCCTCGGGGTTAAAAATAGCCCCATGCCCACTTTTGGCTGTAATAGGTAATTTGGCCGCCCCCAACCCTCTTGTCTCTGCCTTTCTCTGTCCCTCTCTCTCTCTCTCTCTAATCTGGAATAGCAGCTTGTTGTTGTCACCGGCTGACGTGACATGTGAGCCCGGGAGGGTTTCAAGGTTAACGAAGCGCCGGGTGGCCCCCAGCTCCCACCCTGGGGATGCTGACCCGGGACCGCGGGGGAACAATCCCACCTGCCTTTGTCACTCGGGCTGGCTCCGGGATTGTCCCCTCCGCTGGGACACGCAGGGAGGGGTTGGCCCCAGGGGACCTCCCCCCGCTACAATCCCTCAAGCCTCGGGATATGGATGCTTGTCCTCGGTGCTTCCAGGCGTTTTTGGGAGCCTCGGTGCCCCATCGCAGCGCTGGCACGGCAAAGCCGGGAGCTGCTCGGCTGCTGGAGGCAGAGGAGCCCCCCTGCCTTGGATTCCCCTCACTTGGGATGCTCCAGGAGCTCCTGGTCCCCCTTTCTGTGGCCGAATAGGGAACATCCCGCTGCAGCCCCATCCCAGAGCGCTGCAGCCAGGCCGGAGGCGGATGCTGAGCTCCCCCAGGGCCGGGCAGGCACGAGGAGCTCCTCTCTCAAGTGTCACCCCCCACCGAGGCACCTGTCACTCACTTAAGCCAAACATTTGCTCGCCCTGGTCCCGGTGGGACACACACATTTAACTCTCCCCATGCCGGGCTCACGTCCCGCAGCACCCGGCAGTGATGGCACTCGCTCTGCCCGGGCACTCCGGCTCGGCATTCCTGCAGCAAGAGCCAAGGAATCCACGGGCAGGCAGGCAGCAATCCCACAAAACCTCTTCCGTGCCTGCTGCCCTTGTGGAGCAAAGTGGCTGCCAGGACTGGGCTATTCGGTGGTTCCCTTTTGTCTCCAGTATTTTTATTCTGCTCATTTTATCTCCCTTCCCTCTCGCCTTGCCGGAGATGAGACTGGAGAAGGATGCACGGGCATGCTGGGGTGGGAATGGTGCTGCCAGCCCAAGGATGCCCATCAACCCCCCATGCGGTGCCTGGCATGGCCGTGACCCGGTGGCCGTGGGGGCTGCCCGGCCTCGCTGCCCGGCATTGTCCCCTCCGCATGCCGAGGAGGGCGGTGGGCGAGCGGGGAGAGCTGAGACGGGGCTGGGAACAAAAGGGATTGTGAAACCAGATCCCTGGAACTCCGGGCTCTGCCCAGACGCTGCCCTTGTTCTCCCGGAGGTCACAAATATCGTATTTAATCCCTGGCACTCGCCGCCCGGCTGCCACGGCCGAGCTTGCGAGGATGGCATTACGGGGAGGATTTCAGTAGGCAGCAGGGAAATGTGTAGGGAAAAGTGCCCGGAGAGGAGAAAAACTCCTGATCCGGGAATGAACATCTCGTCCGGATGGAGCTGCAGCTCAGGGAAGGGATTTCTGGATGTGGTTTGGGGTCTGTGTGAGCAAAAGGGCAGGAGAAAGCCGCGGGGGCAGAGCCGGGGGCAGAGCCGGGGATGAGGGGGATCAATCTCGGCACGGACGGTCCCTCGTCCTGCCAAGTTCAGCTGGATTCATCGGCCAGCCGAGCCCAATTACCTTAATTTGTGGCATTAAGGAAAAATCCATAAGCATCAGGGAAGTGATGTGTGGTGGTTTCACAGGGCTGGTTGGCCACGGAGCCACCGGCGCCGCCTGGGCGCTGCCTGTCCCCGTCCCCGGCTCCGTGTCCGTGCCGGAGCAGGGCTGGCGGCGCAGGAGGAAGCCCTGGAGCTGTGGAGATCTCCCAGAATATTATATTTCCAGAAACAACCATTTTTGCCTGCCCAGCCTGGAAGAGGCCGGACTTGGGTCTCTCCCCGGTGCTGCCCAGGCTGTGGTTGGGGTGAGATGGGGGCTGGGGGCTTTGAGGGGTTGGCGATGCCGAGGGTGGCACAGAAATCCGGGATGGGGATGGGGTGCAGATGGCTGCCAGGGTTTCTGCTGCGATTTGTAAGACGGTGCATCTGCTCCACTGCTCACTTCTTGCTGTCAGCTGAAATCCTCGGTGCTTCACGGGCCGGATCCTGCTCTCCCGTGAGGACCCTGGTCCAGCCCGCAGATGGAAGCGCCTCCAGGCTCATCATATCCTCCTCCTGCTGTGGATATTGGGGGGCTTGTTGGCCCCCAGGAAAACCTGAGTGCTTTAAATGTGTCTGTATGCACAAACCTGCCTCTGGAGCCCTGGAGCGAACAAAAGAGCTGTGGGAAGTGGCTGCAGCCTGTGAATGGATGTCAAGGAATAACACACGTATCCGTGCCACGGCAAAATCAAGCATCGTCCCTTCTTATCTGCAAAAGAGCCTGTGTTTTACATGAAAAAGCCTTTCTAATTAATAGGCCAGCCCCTCTTGAGCTCGATAAAAAATGGAGTCAAAAGGATTTGATTAACCCCCGCTCCGTGCCGGGCGCGTGCTCTGCCTGAGCGAGGCGCCCCAGCCGAGGCCTGCCCGGGGCCGATAACGGCTCCGTGTCCCGGCGATCCCGGCAGCATCCCGGTACCCCCGAGCCTGAGCACCCACGGAGCTCATCCGGGGTGTCCAGCCCCGCGCACATCCACCTCAGAGCGGCAGGACGCTCCAGAGCCAGCCCCTGCCGCTGCTTGCTCCACACAATTCCTCATGAATATCCTTTGCTCCAACCAGTATTTTTCCTGTGATCAGACACATTTGACTAAACTAATACATATGTATACACTCCGGGACGTTCCCATCCAAACCAATGTAAATTACCTCTGACCAATACATTTTCCCAGGAAATCAATGCATTTTAACACTGGATAATATTTATGAAATTGAATTTTTTTTTATTGAAGCTAATGCAATTCCCTTCTGTTTTATGCATTTTTATTAAACTAATGCATTTTAAATTAAACTGTTGTATATTAACTACAATGGCTGTTGGTACTTACAGTAAAGTAATATATGTTTGCTGAAATCAATACATATTCCAAACCTGGGAATTTCCAGTTAACAAGGCAATATCAAATATAACAAATGCATGTAGCTACTTAATTCGATGCTTATATACACTGGCTGCTATATTTGTTTATTGGTAATGATTATTTTAAAGGGGGAAAGCATATTAAAGGTAGGAAGATGGATTCCTGTGCAGCTCGGAGCTGCAGCTGGAAGACGCCAGAGGTGGTCACCCCATCCCTGATGCTCGCATTGAGGGGAGTTGTGGGAGTGATCCACGTGCCCTGGTGCTGGCTGGTGGCTGAAATTCATCTCCTCTGGTTTCTGTGCCCTCTGTCACACCCCTGCACCTCAGTTCCCATTGCGCGAGGTTTTGGGGACATCCTTCCCTTGCTCATCACACTCCCCCACAGCTCCTTCCTGCTGGCAGCATCCTCAGGAGCTTTTGGAGGGTTTTATCCCTCCCCCCTTGGTGTTCAGAAGGTTTCCATGTGTAACAGCTTATTCGGGACAGATTTGATGCAGCAGTTTTGCCTGATTCAGCTCTGTTTTCCCTTGGAAAGTTACAGCACCGTGGTTATGGCCGGGAGGATTTGCCCAGCTCAGGAGTTTGGGGAAGAGCTGCCACCTGCCCAAGAAAGCCGAGGAGCGGCTGCCCCGAGGATGGGGACGAGGACAGACAATTCCTCAGCTCTGGCTTGTCCCGGGGCTGTGCCCTGCGCTGAGAACGGGATGCGGCCCCGGGGGGAGGCGGCCGTCCTGGCCTCCGGAGCCGCAGCATCGGCAGGGAAAGCCATAAATAGCAGCGTTATCCGCCGCGAGCACGCGAACGGCGCCGGGGTCGAGATAATTTGGGCGAAGCAATAAAAGAGGAAAATTAATTAAAGAGCATGTGCTAATTGTAGAGGAAATGTGCTGGGAACAAGCAGCCGAGGCAGAAAAGCGGCCGGTGGAGGGGCCCGGGCACCCGGGGGGCAGCGAGGGCTGAGGCCGGGCACAGCTAGGCGCACGTCCCGCGGGCACCGAGGGGGGCCGTGACCCTCCCGCCGTGCCTCACCCTACACTCCTGTGTCCCCCATGTCCCTTAGCGTCCCCCTCACCCCGCTGTGTCCCCACCGTGACCGGTCGTGTCACCCCCGTGTCCCCCCGTGTCCCCCGACCCGGCCCGCGGGGACGCGCTGCAGCTCCCGCCGTGGCCGCCAGGTGGAGACGTTGTAGCGGGCGCTGTGCGGGCACTGCCCGGTCCCGGCGGGAGGGGAGAGGAGAGGGATGGGGAAAATGGGACGGGGAAAATGGGACGGGGAAAATGGGATGGGGAAAAGGGATGGGGAAAAGGGATGGGAAAAGGGATGGGGAAAANCCCGGCCCGCGGGGACGCGCTGCAGCTCCCGCCGTGGCCGCCAGGTGGAGACGTTGTAGCGGGCGCTGTGCGGGCACTGCCCGGTCCCGGCGGGAGGGGAGAGGAGAGGGATGGGGAAAATGGGACGGGGAAAATGGGACGGGGAAAATGGGATGGGGAAAAGGGATGGGGAAAAGGGATGGGAAAAGGGATGGGGAAAATGGGACGAGAAAAGGGATAGGGGAAAAGGGATGGGGAAAAGG
>VZTH01014813.1:0-14695 GCA_013397815.1 Aleadryas rufinucha | reverse complement strand
TATATATAAAAAGCAAACAAAGCATCATGGCACCATTTCCCCCCGAGGAGGGGGACGATCCCCACGCACCTTTGACGTCGCAGAGCGCGGTTTCAGCAAAGCCCTCGCCCAGGTCGATGAGCGTCCCCTCGGACTTGCACCGCGGGAGCCCTCCCGAGTTGGCCGCCCGGATCCTCTGCGCCGCCATCTCCGCTCCCGGCGGGCACTACATGGCCATGGGGACCCCAGGGTCACCTCGGGGAACCAGCCTGGGGGACAGAGACAAAGGCCAGGGGGTTAGAAGGGCTCTGGGTGCCCCCCACGCCACCCACACGCTGATCCCGTGGTGCCCATACAGGAGAGCGTCCTCCTGCTCTCCCTAAGCCATCATGGAATATAACCTGGATGCTCCCAGGAACCACAAATCCTTGGAGAGCACGGACAGCCTGGTCTTGCATGATGCCGGACACAACCCCCATACGAAGCAGCCCTCTGGCCTTACAGAGTTTTTTGGGAATACACTGCTCCCAGGACCGTAAATTGCTCCTTCTCCCCGTTTCCCAAGCATTTGCACGTTGCTGTAACACAATTATGAAACCACTGAGCACTGGGCTGCTGTGGGAGCATGGAAGACCCACTGGACTGGGCTTTTTCCATGTTCAGATGGGTCATCCCTCTCTCCCACCACAGCACTGGGATCTCCTGGGATGGGGACTGGCTCTTCCCGCTTTCTCCCCGCACTCTCCCCTCACCCAGCCAACCAGGCAGAGCAACGTCCCTTCCTGCACTGAACACGATAAAAACAAAGGGGTTTTTCCTCCTTTTTCTCCAGCAGCACTTGCAAAAACGCTTCCAGAGCCCCCGTGGAAGAGCAGCTGCACCGGCGCGCCGGAGCCGAGAGGGAAACGAGCCCGTTCCCACAGGAGGCTCCGACCACCGACGTCGTGGCTGATGCAAGCGTGGGCAAGAGCTGCCCTGACGTCACCCGTGTCCTCTGCCGCTGGGACAGCGGCCAGATGGGCCAGGACAAGCAGGGAAGGCTGAAGGCACGGCTGGAGCACAGCCGGAGCCACGAGTTGCTACTCCGCGTTTGCACCGGGGAGCGGGAACGCTGTCCGGCGTACCTGGGGTCACCCCGGAAATTCTGCATCCATCCCCTGCCTCCTGCCCCCCCAAACCTGCCACAAAACTCCAGCCCGGCTGCAGAGCACCAACAGGTCTTAAACGTCAAAGTTTTAATTACAAGTTATGTCCAAATCCCTTGTTTTATAAATTTTCATCCACTCCTAACGCTGTTCTCCCTTCCTCCCGCTCCCCTGCCATTTTTTTTCCTTTTCCTCCCTCAGTTTGAGAATGAAATCAAGCAGAAAATAACAGCCAGACCGAAATTCCTGAGGTGGGAAATACGGAGCTGATGCCTCCTCGGGCACTGTGAGGGGGAACAGCAAGTCCTGAAGGATTTAGTGCCCTTTTCTGGAATGCAGCAGGAGGAAATTTGCAGGGGAGAGCCTGAGCAGGAGATACTCCAGCCTGCTTGAAATGCTTCCCAAGCCATCCCCAGGGCTGGTATGCCGGGAATGTGGCTGGCTGCAAGGGATGCACCAGGCTGCAGCCAGAAAAGGGAAGGGAGAACTTTGTGCGCAAACATTTCCCCTTCCAGGAGAGCCTCCCGTCGGGTCCTGCCAGGAGCAATCCAAGGGGAGAGGGTTTGGCAAGGAATAAACCTTGAGTCAAGGCTGAGCTTAACAGGGCTGGGACAGGTTAAGAGAGGGGACCTGGAGCTGCTGCCAGGGGCAGGACAAAGGAAAAATCAGCAGGAAGCTCCAGAAGGAAAGCAAGGAAGGGAGGAAGGATGGATGCTCCCCTTGGCTGGCACCGTTCACCATCCAGCTCCGAGCACCACTGCGGTGTTTCCCATTAACACCATTTGGGATTGCAGGATTTCCAGGTGGCATGGAAACACCCCAAACACACAGTGCCTCCCTCTAGAGACCCCACAGACACCACGTGGGCTCTTAGAAGTTTTTTTCCTCCCTGCCTTCACAGAGGCAAAAAACCCCCTCCCCAACAGCATCACCAGCACACAAAGAGCTCGGGTGGCAAAGTTTTCACCAATTTTGGTGATTCTTGCACACGATCCTGTTGAAAAAAAAATTAAAATCAAACCACTGTGGCATCCCAAAGCTCCCCCACTGCTTGGGCAGCATTGCATAAAGTAGGAAAAACCCAAGTGTAAGCCACAAAAATGTTTTGAAATATCTGCCTGCTGGTGCAAATAAATTTTGTATTAATTATGGCAGCTCCAGCCCTGACAGCTCTCACTGACATGTCCATAAGCCTGGAATTTGCAGGGATGCTCCCCCTTCCTTTATTTACATAAGGAGATGGGAAGCTTCGTGCCAAAGGTCTCTGACAGATGTGGCCGTGGGGAGAAACAGCTGGAAAAATCCCCTCTGCATCCAGCCCCGAGGATGAACCAAGAACCTACACACAAATGGGGGATAATGGAAAGGGATTTCCTCTCCTGACAGGGGCACCCTGCATCTGTCTGTCCCTCCTGGACCTGTCTGTCCCTCCTGGACCGGTCTGTCCCTCCTGCACCTGTCAGTCCCTCCTGCACCTGTCAGTCCCTCCTGCACCTGTCTGTCCCTCCTGCACCGGTCTGTCCCACCTGCACCGGTCTGTCCCTCCCAGACCCGTCTGTCCCTCCTGCATCTGTCTGTCCCTCCCGGATCTGTCTGTCCCTCCCGGATCCGTCTGTCCCTCCCGGATGTAGGGATGCACACACACACACACACACACACACACACACTGAAGGATGGGGGGTCCAGCCCCCCACGGCTGGATTTGGGATGGGAGCCCTGTTTTGGAGCTGAGGACGGACCCAAAACTTTCCTGAATGCAGAAGTAACCAGCAAACCCTCAAATTCAGGCTGTGCGAGGATAAAAGGGATAATGGGAGCAGCGTTCGGGGAGAAACAAAGGGTGGAAGGGGCAAGATTTGTTTAGAAATCACCGAGACAATGGTCTGCAAAGTCGTCTGAAAGCGCTTTAAATTTAGCCTGGGGTTAAAAATAGCCCAGGGGAAAACCCAGCCCCGTGTGTTTATCCAGAGCCACGAACAGCATCCCAAACGAACGGCGCGGGGAAGGAAACCAGTGGGCGACCAGAGCTCGCCCTGCAGCCTCTCCAAGGCACCCACACCTGCTTTTCACGCTGGTTTTCCCCCTCCCATTAGGAAAAGGGAATGCTGCAGGGTCAGATCCAACCCTACAAGCCAGGGGGAGCTGCTGCCTGCTCCCCCCATCCCAACAGAGAGCGGCTGCGCGCATCAGGGCCCCACGGGGTTACATTATTCTTTCCAAAATCCTACCCAGGCTTTGCTGGGAGCTGGGGAAAGGTTTAGGGAAGCCCCGGTGAGCCCATTTCCCATGGGTGCATCCTCACAGCTCCCTGGGATGGACGGTGCTGCCCCCGGGTTTAACTCTGCGTGAGCTGGGGGTCAGGATAAGGGGTTTGGGATGGGATGTGCAGACTGAGCACGCTGTGGGAGCCTGGCTGCTTCTCAGGGGGTACAGAGGAGACAGCAGGGAGCATCTCCAGGGTCTGGAATCAGCGCTCCTGCATCTCCTCTTACAGAATCATGGAATATCCTCAGCTGGAAGGGATCCACAAGGATTGAGTCCAACCCCTGGCCCTGCACAGACACCCCACCAATCCCACCCTGTGCATCCCTGGCAGCGCTGTCCAAACCCTCCTGGAGCTCTGGCAGCCTCGGGGCTGTGCCCATTCCCTGGGGAGCCTGGGCAGTGCCCAGCACCCTCTGGGGGAAGAACCTTTCTCTGAGATCCAACCTGACCCTGCCCTGACACAGCTCCAGCTGCTCCCTCAGGTCCCACCAGCAGGTCTGGGGCTGGTGACAGTGTCACACCTATTAAAAAAACCACTTATTAAAACTTGCTAAAAACCCAGAGGTCATTTTTCCTGCAGCACTCAGCATCCCAGCTGCAGCATTTCCCGGCGTGCAGTGGCATGGAAAAGGTTAAAAAAACTTCTGCAAACTGTCTGCTGCAACTTATCCCAGAAATCCTTATCCCAGAATCCAACTGCAGGCCCAGGGGAGCCCCCTAAAACCTGCTGGCACAGGCAGAGCCCCGTCCTCCCCAGCGCTCCCAGCTCCACCCGTCATTCCAAGCTCATCCTGATGGGATTACGGGATGGACACACCTCTGTCCGGACACTGAGCTATCGATCAGAGACACACCACGGGCACTCAGCCATGCTGGACAGGGCTGCCAGGGAAAAGCAATCCCGGGAAAAACACCAAACCCACGTCCTGGAGCAAAGAAACGCAATAAAAACCACGGGAACACCCCAAAGCGCACGGCCCGAGGGCGGGAAGCTGGATCTGCTGCTGGCCAAGGGAAGGTCCTCTCCAGCAAGCCCAACATAGGTGGGAGAGGACCCCTGCAGGAGCGTCAGCGCTGAAAAATCCCAGACTGCCAAGAATTTGGGCTGATAAGACCCAGGAGGGCTGGGGAGTACCAAGCACCGTCAGGGCTGGAGATGGAGCCAGGTCCTTCCAGGTGCAGCCAAGGACCTGCCACCAGCAAAGGGAGCAATCCCTGCCCATCCCACCCTTCCCAGCCCTCCCCGGAGCTGCAAGGTCCATCCCATCATGGCACGTCCATGTCCATGGGAAGCACAAGGAGCAGGAGCCACCATGACACAAGACTGGTGAACTGTGCCATGACTACCACCCTTCACCCTTGTTTTCCCTGGAAAATCCATAAAAGGCCTCTCAAGGCTGTGGTGCAAGCTCAGGGGAAATATCCCACCCTAGCCCTGGCCACAAACTGAAAATTGGGAAGAGAAGAAGGAGCTTCCAATCAATCACTCATCATCCTCTCCCCACGCCAGAGCCAAGATCAACTCCAGGCACTTGTTGCTTATGGCTTTTAATTTGCTTTTTCCTTCTCCAAAGTCCAGCTCCTCTGGCCCTCCTACAAACATAGGAGTGTTTTTGGAGGTTTCTTTTAAAAACAGTCGGCTTTGCTTGGATATGAGCAAATTTAAACTTTTTCTAGGTAGGAACTCATGTCCCAGAGCCACAGCGCTTCCCACAACCCTTGTCCCACACAAGGAATTCACTGAAAATGTTGCTTTTATCAGTCACAGAACCTCAAGTAACTCAAATCCATGGAAGCAGATGCAGAAAAGGCCCCTCCAAACCCTGGGGACATCCCATGCCTGAGGGAGCTGCTCAGGGAGTGCCGGATGACTCCAACATACTGCAGTGTGCAACGGCTTTCAAAAGAAGCTGAAAAAAGGCCCAAAGTGGCCCAAACTGCCAAATTTTAGCAAAGAATCTGATTCAGGAACTTGTTGTTGCCCTGTGGATTCTTCACCTTCAAGATCTCCCTCATGGCTATGACACAACACAACGCTGGCCCTTGCTCAACACGCTTCCCCCCAGTGGAAGATGATCCCACCACCTCGAGAATTCCCTCCTTTTCCTGTGCTTGTACTGACAGATCTTCAGGCACGTGAAAAAACCCAACATCCTCAAAACTGTCCACACCAGCACAGCCCCACCCAGGTCCTCTGCAGCCTCCTGCAAGGCTGGGATGGCTTTGGAAGCTGCTGGTGGCAAGGAGCAGACTGATGACCTTGTAGCTCATCTCCCGGTGATCCGGGTCTCCTCCGTGAGCCTTGCTGGTGGGGATGGGTGGGGAAGAGCTGGCTGCTGTTGCTTTTTCTCCCTCAGAAGCCTGGCCCAAGCATTCTCCAAGTCTGATGCCAGCCGTGCCTCGTATCCTGGTGATTCCTGACCCCGTTGCCTCTCCCTTATCTCCTCCTCCTCTTCCTTCACCGCTTGCGTTTGCCAAGCCAACGCTTTCATGTTCCAAAAAGAAAATCCACCCAAGCCAAGCAAAGATAAGCCACCCCTTAAGACAACACCAAACACCAGCTCTTTGTGCCAGAGAGAACAGCCTGGTGTGAACTCACACGTCCGTCCCAGCACGAGCCTCCCGGGAGCTGCCAGGAACGCAACCCGCGGCGCTTCAGCCCCTTCTCTGGCGAACAAGAAGGGACTTGTGGAAGTATCGGGACCTCCCACCCCTCCTGCGGCGCCCTCACGTCCCAGGGGTTTGCTTTGGAGCCCATTCCCACCATGTGATGTGGGGATGACCGCAGCCGGCACGGCGGCAGCCGAGCCCGGCCCCGCGCCGTGCCCTCCGCTCCCTGCCCAGCCCCGCGGAAAAATCCTGCCCTCGAGCTCCAGCTTGGCTCAGCTCCTGCTGCCGGGCAAGGGCAAGCCAGGCATGGCCAGCTGGATGGAGAAGGGAGGGGAATGGAGGCGATTTTGGCTGAGCGTGTGCTGCCAGTGCCTGGTGTCCGTCACGGCCGGGGATGCCGTCCTTCACAGGCAGAGCGGGAAGGACGGGAAAGATTCCTTTTATAGCAGCGACTCCGGAGCGCGAGTCCCGCTGGATATCCATCACCAGCTACTCAGAGACTCCAATATAGATCAGTTTTGAGGGTGGGAAAAGGGAGTTTTCCCTGCAGGACCTCCTGCTGCTGGCCAGCACTGATGCCGTGGCAGAGGAGGGTCCTGGAGGTGCAGGCACCACCCTCGAGCACCCTCAGCAACCCCAAAGCCCACCCTAAATCCCCGAAAACGGTGCTGGTGTGGCAGGGGTTTAAAAAGAGGTGCTGCACAGGGCAGGAACCTTTGTGAGGTTTAGAGGGCCACAGAAAAGGTTTTCCTGGGACAACAGCCCTGGGACAACAGCGGCTCCACAGCAACGCCTCCCGGCAACAAAACCACAACACGCACGCCCGTCCTGATAACACAGGCAAGTAAATAAAGCTGGACTTGCTTCCATGGTTCCAGGGCTACCACGGGCTGCAGAACCAGCCACCTGCTCTGGCATCCCCAAAAAAAAGCAAGGCAGAGGGATGTCCCCAGTGGGATGGGCCTTGGTGCAACGGGCGCTGCCGGAATGCCGGCATGGAGAGCGAGGCACTCCCCGGGAACGGATTCCTCCATTCCACAGAGCCAATTAAAAACCCAGAGGTGGTGTCTGCCCAGACGTCTCTTGGTGAGGCAGAGAGATCAAAGGAGACCTCAACAGGGACCATTCTGGACCTCTTGCCCAGGGGAGGGCTTGGTTCCCTGAACGCACAGACGCTTTTGCCTCCACAAAGTCCTACAGCAAGGAACACCACGGATGGGCTGGAAGGCAACGAAAACTCATCTCCCTCAGGAACAGGCTCTCATCTGATGTCCACTAGCCCTTGGATCAGAAGAGGCAGAGTTCAGTCCTGGTCCACCCTGCTCCTGCTGTCTGCTCAATGTTCTTCCAAGGGAAAAAACACTTCCTAATCCAGGCAGGGCACTCCCAAAGGTGTCTTGGCTTTTTAACAGGGAGCTGTGGATGGATGCTCCTCTGGCAGGGCAAGGAGTTTGATCCAGCCAAGTCCCATGGGGACCAACAAAACCACGAAAACACAAAGCCCCATCTACTGCTGCGCTCCCAGAGGAGTTAAACATAAAAGCCATGAACTCAAGCTTAAAATCCCTTGGATGGAAGAGCAGTCCAGGAGAGAACCATCTTCTTCCCAAGCCCTCACAGCCCCTCCAAAGTCCTTCATAAGCCCAGGAGCTTGGCCAACAGCCAAAGCAAGACTGTTCCTGAAGGATGCTTCGGGCCAAAAGCATGGGCCAAACGCCTCTCAAAGCAGAGAAACTCAAATTTGAGCTGGATCAGGCAACAGCCCGAGCTCACACAGGCAGTCAGTGGTGGAGGAGAAATGAAACCCACATTTCCAGAGCCACAATAAGACACTTTTAAAGAAAAAGTGGTCTTGATCCTGCCAGAATGACCAGGAAAATACAGAAGGACACCATGGTCCCCCAGGAGATCTCGGGCCAACACCCACAAAGAGCAGAGTAAGGGAAACCATGGAAATCAGAAGGAGGGCAAACAGCTTCCCACCTCCATGGGTGCTGCAAGAACCATCTCGTAATCACCCAAGGGGGGCCACTCAACCCCTCCTCCCCATCTCAAACCAACCAGATCCGTGGAAGCTTGAAGGAAAAAGGCACTAACTGAGAAAATCCTGGAGCAACTCGCTGTCTTCCCACCCTCCAGCTGCAGTCCCCGCAGCATCTCCTTCCTCGGATAATTTGGATGCTAATTTGGCCTTCAAGAGCTGTCAAAACCCAAAGTCCCTGAACTGCTGAGCTCCCCCCAAGAGGAGATGATGACAGAGCTTTAACTGCATCAACACTTCAGAGCCCTGTCCCCATCACCCTTCAGCGATCCTGCCCTTGTCTGACGGAGAGGAGCTGCTGCAGTGCCACGTGTTCTCCTCGTTCCTGGCTGGAAAACCAGCCCCACCAGCGTGACCAGAGAAGGGCAGGCACAGGAAAGTCACTCCTGCTGCCGGCTGGACAGGCTGCCACCACAGCTGGTGCAGAGAGGACAGCACCAAGCTCCAGAGATGAGCTAAGGGCCACCAGAGACGAGGCATCTCCAAGCAGATCATCACACAGACAACTCCATGGAGCTCTCCCAGCCCAAGTACTCAACCAAGATGGATCTATCTCCATGTATCCTCAGTCAAGAGGTCCATTTTTGGGAAAAACAAGGGGTTTTGTCCCCAGCTCGCCACCTGAGCAAGCCCATGGACACCGAGCAATGATGAATGAAATCTCTCTGGATTCCGAGGACTCATTCAAGCTGGGACAAAACCACTCCCTTGGTTTCATGTTCTTGCACACCATCCTGACTAGTCCAGCACTGATCTGCTGCTGGATGACAGGACACCTTCAGCTATGCTGAAAATGCTGATGGGAGCCAAAAACCTCCTTTCCTCTCTCTTTGAGGAGAAACAAATAAGAATCAGCACATTGCAAAGAATTCCCTCAAAACAGCAGGGGTTTTTTTAAGCTCCTCTTTGGTAAACATTCCCAAACCAGACAGCCCAGGACACCTGGGTTTAAGCAGTTTAACCCTTTGCTGGAGTTGATGGTCTTCTCATAGGAAGGCAAGATGGGGGCTGGTCACATCATGGGATGCTCCATGTTTGACCCAATCCCACAAACCAGGGATTTCCATGGTAGAACAGGGCAAGTTTGGTGGAGAGCAAACTCCTGGGTGGTGATGGAAGTAGGAAGTGGATGTGAGGACAGATTAGAGAATCATGGGATGGTTTGGGTTGGAAAGGACCTTAAAGGTCATCTTATTCCATGGGCAGGGACACCTTCCACTATCCCAGGGTGCTCCAAGCCCCCTCCAACCTGACCTTGGACACTTCCAAGGATGGAGCAGCCCCAGCTTCTCTGGGCACCCTGTGCCAGGGCCTCCCCACCCTCACAGGGAAGGATTCCTTCTTTAATATCTGATCTAAACCACCCCAAACAGAGCCTGGATTAGGACTTTGGGTTTGATCTCACCTGCAAATCCAGCCAGGTGCAGACCCATCCCAGAAAGCGTTCCTGCTTCCATCCAGAGCTTTGAACACCACGCTCATTACAAGGACACCAAAGACCATGTGGCTCATTTCAGGTGGTTTTCAGCAGCACAAGTCCTCGCCTTAATTTAGCTTAGAGCTCTTCCAGGGGTGGGAATGAGCTTTCCAGGTGCAGCCACCTACCCCTGCCAGCCAGGAGGGTGCCTGAGATACACCAAAACCGGCTGCTGTTTATGCAACACAAGAGCAAACACCACGCCTGCTCGTTTAATTAATTACCCCGAAATTAAAGCCCGTCAGACTGCACAGAGACTCCGTGCAACCTGCAAATTAACTCAACCTGGGGGTGAGGGAGGTCAGATAGCACCCAAGCAGTGGCTCCAAGCGTTTTCCACAGCATCAGGAGTGCCACGAAGGGGAAAAAAAAAACCCAAAACAACAGCACCCACCCCCATCTGTTGGAGCTTCAGGGTTTTGTTGTTTCGGTCTCGGAGCCGCCTCGGGGTTTTGTTGTTTCGGTCTCGCCAGGTTAAGAGCTGCTCAGTCCCATCACCGTGGCTCAGATGGCTGATAAGCAACCAATTTCATCACTTTAAGCCCCAAATGTTTATGGGAAGGCTCTGTCTGCAAACAAAGCCCTGCACTTTGAGCTGCAGCTTTGGGTCAGTTTGAGAACACGCGAGGTCCGCGTCGGGATCAACGCGGCGCGAGGCCACAGCCAAAGTCCTCTCTCTGCAGCCTCCACAGAGCTGCTTCTCTGGGTCAGGACATAACCCTCAGCAAAAAAATTAGCCACTTCTGGGGAAAATGCCCCTTATTTAGCAAGATGTTTGGGCACAGAAGCAGTAATTTATGCAAATTTGGCGAAATCTTTGCTCTGTCTGGTCAGACAAAGCAGAGTTGAATCTCAAACACATTTTTTGCAGCATTAGTCACCAGGGAAGATTAAAATGACACCTGAAAGTCATCCTAAAGCCACGGCAGGCTGTTCCCTGCTCAAGGCAGAGCTTTGTTGGTTGAGTGGAGTCGTTTCTACAGCTCTCTTGTAAGCACAAACCCTCCCACGTGTGCATCAGACACAGCATCCCCTAAAAACGGGAACAACTCCGAGCCACCACACAGGGAACATTTCCAAAGGACAAGTTATTCCCTCTCTGCTGGCTCCAAGAAGTCAGCCCCAGGCAAGCCTGGAAGGAGACAGACCTGCCCTGGGCTTCTCATGCCCGAGAGGAACCTCAGAGCCTCCCTGCTCGAGCCCCAGAGCCACGTGCTCCGCTCATTCCCGCTGAGATTCCACAGAATCCCACAATGGTTTGGGTTGGAAGGGACCTTAAAGCCTTTGCCCATCCATGGGCAAACCTTCCACAAGACCAAGTAGCTCAACTCCCACCTGTAAGACACCAGAGAGCCAAATTTGGGATTTTTGCAGCTCGAATTAGGGGTGAAGCGTTATCAGCTGTGATAAGGGGTGGTTTGGGGCCAACACACAAGGGCCCAGATTAGAGGAAACAAGACAAAGCCACTGAGAGCCCCACAGGGGGCACAGAACAGCCCAAAGCCTGTCCTCTGTCTCCACAAGAACACCTCATTTCAAAAAGTAAGGACTAAACTGAGGTTTAAAAAGCCCCACGTGTTCAGGGCCGGACTCCCTGGGCCAGCAGCACCCAACCTGCTCCATTTCTGTGGGATTTCTGTGGGATTACAACTTCAAACCCCAGCACCAGCTCTGCTTGGAGGCTGCTTTGACAACCACAGTGATGTGTTTCAATTCCCAGACCCAAAACACTGCAAGCAGCAGGCTCTTGGCTGGAGAGGACAAATCCATGGCACCTTCACCGACCTGCCCAGACAGCAACATCAACGTCCCAGATTCCTTTTCTTCCCTCTGTTAGGATCGAGCTCTTCCATCTCTCAGTGCTGGTCACATCCAGCAGATGTTGGTGCCAGCGATGGGACAGCTCTGCCAGGAGAAGCAGCGCTGAGAAAAAGACCTGGACCTCCAGGGGATGGGAGATGTTTGACAAGGGCCTGGAGGGACAGGACAAGGGGGAATGGCTTTAAACTGACAGAGATGGCATATGGGGAAGGAATTGTTCCCTGGGAGGGGGGGGAGGCCCTGGCACAGGGTGCCCAGAGAAGCTGTGGCTGCCCCTGGATCCCTGGCAGTGTCCAAGGCCAGGTTGGAGGGGGCTTGGAGCAGCCTGGGACAGTGGAAGGGGTCCCTGCCCTGGAATGAGATGATCTTTAAGGTCCTTTCCAATCCAAATCATTCCATGATTCCAAGCAAGAACTTTCCAGGAGCTGAGGACGCTCTCCAGCACAACCAGCTGATGGCCACATGCAGCCTGCAGGACTCTGAGGGGTCAGGCTGCAATTAGACACGCTCTTGATGAGGAAAAAAAACCCTAAATATCAAACCAATGCAGATGGACCTTTCTTCTTCTTCTTCTTTTTTTTCTTTTTTAATTAAAACTTGCTTGAAGTGCCACATAAAAGAAGTAAAATCCCAGGCACAGCTGACGCATCAGGAGAGGTTTATATTTAGAAGAACAGCTCCAAGTACTCGATCAACAGGGGAAAAAAAAATGGGAACTTTTTCAGCAGGGTCCAGAAGGAGGGATGAAAACCAAAGGGAGACAGACACCACCACCACCACCCATTATTCCTTAGGGCAACATCCACTGGCATTTAACCTCCCAACAATGCACTTTTACAGTGAATTCAGCTTTTTTTTTTTTTTTTGCCATGCATGATCCCAGTAAACAGCATTTACAGCCAGAACTCATGATGTGCATCACAAGACAACTGGCACCAGTATTATTTTTAAATGCCACCAGCTCTGCTTTTAACAGGACAACGGGAAATGTGTTATTGCTTGAGCATAAAACAAATATACCGAGGTGATAAAAAAAAAGCAAAAAAAAAAAAGCCATTCCCAAGCTTTGCAGAGTGAAGATTTAAAGAGAGATAAAGCAGAGCACCACCAGAAAAATATAATCCTCCCAAATCTGCCATTCCTCCTGCTGCATTATTCATCTGGGAGCTCTCAGCCCAGAAGTCAGAGCCGTGCTTAGCCGGATATCCGATCGTTCGCTGGGCCTCATCCCAAATTTCTCCAGCATTACTCACGTTTTTTCTGTGCAGGAAGGGGGATGAGGAATTTCTGGTGAAAGGCAAAACGGGAGGCAGGAGTGTCTGCAGCAGCGTGGGGTGTGGGATTTCCATGGATAGGCTCAGACCTCCGCTTCCAAATGGTTCCCATCCCCAGAAGGAGAAAGAAACCGGGGAGACGCTCGGACTCTGCACTGCTCCGGAGCTCAGGAGGAGCTGGGAGCTCTCCAGGCAGGAGCACTTGGGCAAAGGGATGCTCATCCCAAAGGAAGATGCTCTGCATCCCGGTGGTGCCCAGCAGCATCACCTCCCCTGCCAGCATTCCCACTGGGAATTGCCCTCTACCCCGCTTTCACAAGCTCAGTCACCTCAAAGCAGCCTTAAACCAGGAACCACCTGCCCTTTCCCAAAGCCAAACACCTCCCCTTCCCCTCTCCAAGCCAGGGGAGCATGGGATGCAGCATCACCACTTTTAAGGGTCACAATCCCTTTTAAAAACTGGGCCCAACAGCAAACATTCCCACCCCATTTATCCTGCCTGACCACAGGGCAAGCTGGACACTCTGATTTATCTTCTCACTCCCAACAAAAGCCCTTTTGGAGTGATTTTAGAGCCCATTTTTGGAGACACGGGCACAGCGGCTGCAGAGACCACAGTTTAACCTCTGAATGGTGATGCTCCGTGCCTCAGTTCCCCTGCACCATTTTCCACCGGTATCCAAACCCCCCAGGACACAATTTCCTCCCTGGTGCCTAAAGGATGCACCTCCACCTGCCTGTGTTTGGGTTTCCCAGCACAGCCAGGAAAACCAGCTTCCCTTGGGATGTCTGTAAGGCCAGGCTTTAAAACAGAGCCCAGCTCACGGAGCTAAAGCCGGGATGGAACGGCCCCAGCGCGGGCAGTGGGGTTAAACACTCACCCTTCCCAAATCCCTGCTCCAGGGCCCTGCATTCCTCTGCTCAGACAGCGTGCAGGGCTTTTCCCTGCTCACTCTTTCCATGCCTGGCCGTGTCCTGCTCCCTGGATGTGGTGGATGTTCCAAGAGCTCCTGTTAATGGGCAGAGCAGGGGCGGGACAGGCACCAGCAGCTCCGACCAGTCCCACCTGGAGGAGCCTCAGGGATGTCCCATGCAAGGTGCACAACCATGGAATGCTTTGTGCTGGAAACNGGTTCTCAAAGCTGAAGAATTAGAAGTGTGTGGGCTAAAAGGCCCTTCAGGATACATAAAAGTTATACAAAAGACTATATAGAGGGGGTAGATATAAAAAGCAAAAAAGCATCATGGCATCAATCCCTGCCCTCTAAACCTGGGAGTTGAAAGCAATTCCCCCTTGTCCTGTCCCTTCATGCCCTTGTCAGACATCCCCCAGTGCAGGTCCAGCAGCAGGGATGCTCTGGAGAGCACAGCACATCCCTGATTTGGATTTGGATGAGTCCCTGCGTCCTCCCCGTCACCGGGGCGGAGCTGTGACCTCATTCCAGGGATCTCACGGGGCCCTGCAGGAGCCCAGATGGACCGTCTGGCTAATGGAGTTAATTAAAGCATTTTTCAGCAGCGATTAACTCCCAGGCAGCTCTCCCTGGGGAGCAGGGGCCACAGCTCGGGAAAGACGGGAAAAATTACCTGGAAGCACTGACGGCACCGAGCTGTTCCCGTGCAGCGCTCGCTGACTCCCAACAACTCACAGTGAAAAATCCAACCCCAAACCCCCCAAACTTCCCCTGTTTTCCAGGCTGAGCAGGATGTGAAGAGCCAGGCAGCGGAGGGGGAGCCACCACGCTGGTGTCCCAATCCCAGAGCATCCTTCCCAACCTCGGAATGATGAGCTGCTCAAGGCCAGGGGCTCTGCTGTGCTGACGAGGTAACTGCCACCCCCCCAGGGACAGCAAATCCTTTGTCCACGGCCCATTCCCAGAAAACCAAGGAAAACCTTTCCAAGGACCCCAGGAAAGCCTCATTTTGTGGTCTCACTCTCCAACAAGGTTGGCTGCGGGAAAGGAGATGCTTCCTGGGAAGCTGGTACCAAAAAAAGGACACAAAACTCCCCCAAAATAACCCACCCCAGTGCTGGGGATGCCAGGTTTTCCTCAAAAAACCCACTCATCCCATCCCATCCCAT
>VZTH01014808.1:407247-440779 GCA_013397815.1 Aleadryas rufinucha | reverse complement strand
GGTGGACATGGCTGACCGGAGCGCGCCGAGCTGCCACCTGCGGCTGGAGTGGGTCTACGGCTACCGGGGTCATCAGTGCCGCAACAACCTCTACTACACGGCGGCCAAGGAGATCGTCTACTTCGTGGCGGGGGTCGGCGTGGTCTACAGCCCCCGAGAGCACCGGCAGAAATTCTACCTGGGGCACCAGGACGACATCATCAGGTACCGCCGGCGCCGCGCGCCCCCCGGGCCGCATCCCGCCTCGGGCTCCGACCCCCGCCGGCCGTCCCGGCCCCACAGCCCGACTCGTCCCCCGCTCGCTCCTCCCTTCCCCCTGGAGCGGGGCTTGAGTATCCCCCCCGCCGCCGCCTGCCCCGGGTGCCGTCCCGGGCAGCGCCGGGGATCGGCGTCCCGCCGGTGCTGTGGGGATCCGGAGAGCGGACCTAAATACATCAAGGACAGTCAGCGCTTCCTCACCGCCCCCCCCCGACCGGGCTTCGCCGTGGGTAGAAACAGCCTGGAAATGGCTTTTAGCTGTCGGATTTAATCAGCCGTGTTGTGTGTCCCCCGCTGCCGCCGGTGTGCGGTGCCGAAACTTGTACGGGCGCCTGTGCCCCGCGCGGCAGCCCGAGGGTCGCCGCTCGGTCCCCAGCCGTCCCTGAATGTCAAAGGGCCGGCGGGAGGAGAAGCAGTAATCGCGTGTGTGCCCCGGAGCACTTGGGCTGCGGAGGAGGTTAATCTGTAGCAGGTAGACCTTTGTCTAGCGTTTAAAAGGCGACGATTACATGGGGAATTAGTGGCCTGCCTGTAACTCACGCAACTTTTAGGGTAATCTTAAAAGAACAGCCTTTCTTGAGAAGTTGAGGCTTCTGTAGCTCAGTAGTTCACTTGTCAGGGAATGTTTTCAGGTGCTGACTCCATTTAAAAAAATAATTACAAACTGATGTTGTAGAAAAAATGTACTGGTATAATTGTATGTATTTCCACTCTGAGGATGCTTTCGTAAGCCTAGTGGTGTTGTGAGATCAGTGAGAGAATTTGAGGAGTATGAAGGGCAGATGTGAGCCTGAGTCATCAATCTTTTCCCTTCCAGTAGGTGTCATTGCAGATGGATTTTAAATTCCGATTTCCTTTGGTCGTCCTGTTGGGGTAAGAGCTAGCAGTAGATACTTTTGTAGGTCTTTTGTAGGTTTTACAGTACAAAATTTGTTTTTATGATGCTTAATGCTCCAAGGCATATCTTCTGTATGTGTTACTCATGAGTAACGGGTATTGCCTACAGAGAGCAGAATAGATGCTATGTCTTTCATTTAAACTTTTAGACTCACTAGAAAACTTGGACACTTTTTTCCTTTGTTTAAATCTTCTTCTTGAAGAAATTGAAATAGTTTTGAAGTATAGCTGTGAACGTTCCTTAGAAAGATGTCACTTCCATAGTATATTTCTCCTTGGTGCTACTAAACATGTGGAGAAAACCTAGTCAATGTACCGTGGTAGACCATTGTACTAGGGGTGTTGAATCAGGAGTTTGAATCACTGTTATTTGCAATGCTTAATGTTTTAACATTCTCACTTTAATCCAGGAAAAACTGTTTTCTTAAGATCTGCTAGCCACCTATGATGTCAGGTGCTGCGGGAAGTCCAGATCCGCAACTTGCTGTTGTGCTAAGGAAGCGGTGGCTCGTTGCTCGTTCTAAGGTCGTGGTAGTGTAACATTTAATACCTTGTATTCATGAGTGCTTCTGAATGACACTATTTGTTTCAGTAGCACTTCTTGTAGCATAAGAACTACATGGGTTTAAGCTACAACTGGGCAGGTTTTTTGTTTGAGTGTGGTAACAGTTTTTTGCTCAGTCTCTCTCAGTTTTGGTACAGTGTGCTACATTTGGCCAAAATGTGACAGAATTATTTAGGCTAGTACTAAACAAACAAACAAACAAAAAAAGGAAAAAGTCTGCTGTAAGTCAGCTAACCGGAGAGAAAGAAGATGTCTGGTTTGTGTATGTACTTTGATTTGAACGGTACCATGGCCCAGCATAGCGCAATTTCTCCTGCTCTGAATTGTATTGACGTGAGAATATAATTCTAAGTATGTTAAAGCATTACAGGTTTATGCAGTTAGAATTTTGCATGCTTCTTAAATGCAAAAGCTATACAGAGATACTAGTATGCTTAAAGAGGAATGCTTGATTTAAAAGCAGCATGGCATTTCTGATAGTAAGATCAGACTTGTAGTGATCAGTCTTTCACTTGCTACTTTTTCTAAAATGCAACATGGTACAATTTAAATGCCGTCTTGCACTTTTCCCAACTCAATGTCATTACCTAAACATGTTAGTTCTCGATATTTAAAGGAGTCATAGGAAGGTCAAATATTTAAAATAAAACCAAACAAAAACCAAAACAAAACAAAACAAACCACCCAAACCCCCCCCAAATAGCAGGTGCAAAAATGGGATTATATAATATAGTAATCAGTGTTACTAAATTTTTTCTCTGTAGATAAACTCAACTGTTGTATCGCAAAAGAATTAATATGTTTTGTGCTCTAACAGTCTCAGCAAGTACTGTCTGAATGCTGAGATTTTTGGGATTTTTTAGTGAAAGCAATGGTAGGATTGAGTATCTTTTTACAAGTATGGGATGTCATTTGTGAAAGCATTTCTGGTGACTGAAAATCTTATGTATTTAAAGAATCAAACTTTCTTGAGTCCAGCTCCATAGCTACAAGGACTAAGCATAAATATTGCTCACTACATGGTGATATTATTAGTACTCTTCATTATGAGAACTTTTATACTATTAGCGTTCTTTGCATGACATTGTAATTGTAAACATCAATCAGGAGAGAGGAACTGCAATTCTTAAGTCAGAGACCATTTCTTTAATAGTAGAAAACAGTACTGGAGTAATAGGACATTTTCCATTGGAAATTTCTAACACTAGCAGTTAGTTTTTGTTCTGCTTTGAAGTTTTGCCTCCTTTTGTTAAATAAAACCCTGTAAACTTACTGTAAGATGTTTTATATAATAAGATGTTTTAATATAATTTATTTTCAGTATAAATGTCTAATCTTAATTTTAATCATGGTGTCCCCACTCCAAATCCCTCAGCCTCAGTTAACTGTATAGTGAAAGTAAGAGAGCTCTCTTTCAGTGTTTGTCCCTCAGATCTATTGAAAACTCTTTTGGACTAGAAGAGGATAATTAAGATAATTCAAAATGTCCTTTATTAGTCTGTTGGTTTTGGTTGTTTTTTTTTTTTTAATTGAACAATCTCAGCTATAATCCATTCTTTAAAAGACTTTTCTTGCTTGCTGGTGAGCTTTTGGTTTTTATGTTTGTTTTTTATCTCTTCTGAGAATTACTTTCCAGAAATCAACTCACTGTTCTGGAGGATAGAGCTACATGTTTTCAATCTTACTTTTCTCCCATTTCTTGCGTATTTACATATTTTTATTGTTGAGGTCCAGGATGCATGCGAACACTTGTGGAAAGTGTCACTTAGATGCAGAAATGCTTTGGAAATTTGCATCTTTTGGGAGTGCAGATAACTGAGTTTGTTTCTTGCATTTTCAAGAGTAAATAAGGAGAAAAATCTCATACATGAAATCTCAGGTGACTTGCTTTGATCTGTTGCCAGCAGCATAACTTGGATGTCCGCTGTGTTTGCAGAAGATAAGTTCCCTGTCCAGACTTGGCTGTGTATGTGTAGGAGATACTAGTACTGAATGAAAATGCAAGTTATTCCTACAAAGCTACTGGTTTCAAGTGTGTGTTCTCTAGGATTTCATGACTCACCAAACTAGCTTGTGATGTGTAGAATGGTTTGCTTTCTGGTAGATGAGGAAGAAACAGTATCTTGGTGTGTTCAGGTTAGATCTTAACTTTGTTCTCCATAATTTTATTGGTTTAGAGGATCATAGGTTATTTAATGTAGGCTGTTCTTCAGAGAGACCTTAGGGGGAATGTAGTTAAACCTGATCTGTATCAAGATTTCAGAAGATGCCCCCTCAGAACATTAACTTGTCATACTGTAAAACTCATGCTCATGTTGAGGCTCCTTTTTTGTCTGGGCTAGCTAAAGCATATTTATATATTGTATTTTTTTTTTTTTAATGTAAGGTGAGAAAATTGGAAACCCTGAACTTATCCACCTTTTAAAATGGCTGTCTACTGGCAAAAGCCTTTGATGTCACTAGGACAATTCTCTATGCTGATGTGCTCCAAGGAGACCTCTGACATTCTCCAAGGTGACTTGTAGAGTAATTTTTCCTTTTGATGCATTTTTTTTTTCCCCTTAATGCTAGCCCTGTGACCATCTTTTTTTTGTGGGCTTCACGGTACTGGAATTTTACTGGGAATTAACTTTTCATCTGACATCGATGATGCTACTGAAAAATGAAATCAAAACATAAGGTTAAACCAGTGCATCTTTTGAGATCTTTAGTAGACTTAGCAAAAGTGCATATTCTGCTTTCCATTATGTTTGCTCTTGATTTCAAACTTGAGCACTTATTTGTAATTCTCCTTTTGCACCATTATCTTTATGCTGACACAAAGCAACCACACAACTGTGCCAGTCACAGAAAAAAAGAATTGTTTCTCTGTCATAAAGAGACAAATGAGGAAGAGTTGTTATCTCTGTCCTACTTTTTTAATATCCATTATGTGAGCTAGCTGGCAAATAATAGTGCATTTGTATATTCTTCCTAGAACTTTATCACTGTGACTACTTGATTAAGATGTTTGTGGTACGTTTAGGTTTTGTTGCTTAAGGTAGTAGCTGGCACACTTTATGCTAGTAAGAACTCTTGAATCTCTTCTAATAATGGCATTTGTAGCTCTGCTGTTGAGCAACCATAGGCTGTGTCTAATAAGTTAATTTCCCTTCTTGTCTGAAGTCTGTGTATTTTTCCTTGTCGTGGACTAAGTTGAGGGAAAGAAATCATGCATCATCTGCCCTAGGACTCATGCAGTGTTCTGCTTTTAGGGCAAAAATAACTTAAAAAATTATTCAGAAGACATTGAAATTCTTTACTGTTAGGAGTTCTAGTACCAGAAACTAACCAATACTCTGCTACAAAGACAGAGGAGAAAGAAATGGCTCTACTTTCAGTTTGATTAAAACCGAACTGTGGCTCTTTTCCCCCTTTGTGCCCCTCTGTATCCAACACTGTAGAGAGGTAAATTGGATGTTTACAGGGAGCAGAGGTATATGCAAGACAGGCAGAAAGAATGGCAGAGCATTTATCTGTATTCTCATGGAGATAGGGTTTGGCTGTTTCCAACAAAATAATTTGCTTGTCTAAATCATGGCTTTTCTTAAGACAATTTTTCTTGTTGCTGTGAACTCTGTAGGAATTAACCGAACTTTGTTTACCAAGGAATAAAAATAAGCAGCCAAACCTCTGGTGCCTAAACTGTGGTCTTTCTAGGCACTTTATTTAAGACTGTCACCTTTTATACTTCAAATTTCAGCTCAATCTACAAGAGATTGTCCTCACTGAGATACTATGATTTTGTTCCTGTATTCCAGGCAAAATAAACCATTTCTTTTTAGTGTCAGCATTTCTTAGGTTCTAGTGAAAACCAAAACCACTAATATCATCTGTGCTCTCTGGTGTTAGTGCTGTCTGCCAACTCCAATTTATCTATTTATTGTTGCACTCTGAATGTTAGTCTAACTATCAACATCTAAGAAATTGTTGGACTGTCAGCTGCTTTCTAAGACTGCTGCTAGATAATGCTCTCCGGGAGGCAGGTCCAGCCTGCCTCTGTGTGGCTGTCAGCTGTGGTTTGCAAACAGAAATTCTAGCAATGCAGTGATCAGTCACATCCTAGTTTTGGATGGCAACAGATCTTTTCCTCACCCTCTCTTTTCATTGACTATGCATTGTTATGACGTTGGATAACCTGCTGCTGGACTTTTTTAGTAAAGATGCTGTGTACTTCTCCCCCCTCATTGTATCATTCTGCTTCTCTTTGATCCCTTTTCATTAGATTCTAGTAATCAAAAATAAATAATGAAAAAAGATATCTTCTCAGAAAAAGAGCCAAACAGGTTTCACAAGAACATAGAGGGAAATTATTTTGTTTCAATCTTTTGTGTTCCACCAGTAGTCTGACACCTTAAGATTGATCCTAGTTCTCAAAAAACCTCAACAAATAGTGGAAGCAATTGAAAGTTGGGGTATCTGCTGTCAGGTTTATTGTCTTGTTCTTGGCTGGAATAAATGGCATATGTTTCTGACCTAACTGTAGATGACAGTCAAGCACAAATATTAAGCAATAAAGACTAGGTACAGCTACAAAACATTGTCAGGTGAAATTCAATTAATTGGTTTGGAAGCAGATCTATGAATTTTCACTAGGAATTTCATGATGAGTTGTGGATTTTGAATTTCGGGGAATGTAACTGAATGAATACCATGGTTGCCTTATAAGGAAAAATTTCTTAATTATTGTGTGCAACCTCTTCTGCCTTTTGAATTACGAATGTGACAGAGGAAAAAAAAGCTTCAGCATGTTCTGGTGAGGAATTCTTTGTATGCACTTGAATTCTATACAGTCCTCACCTTTCTTTCTAGAACAGAACTCTATTGTTTATTCATTTGCAGAAAGGTAATCTCCCAAAGTATTTAAATAATTATAGTCGTTGAAGAAGGCCAGTCATCCCCCTTTGTATCCTCTAATAACTGTACTGGAGGAAAACAGGAATAAAATCCATTTTACAGTTATGCTTCAAATGTGAAATGGATCATGCATAGAAACACCTCAAAATGTTGCTTGTCTAATACTTAGGAAATGTGAAATGGATCATGCATAGAAACACCTCAAAATGTTGCTTGTCTAATACTTAGGAAACATACAAGGTGCACACAGTCTGGATTATTAGGTATGGTGTTAGGAAACCAGTCTTTGTTCTTAAGTCCCAAAGAAAGTCCTTGGTAGGAGTATTTCCCCTTGACTCAGTGCTCGTGAGGCTGCACCTGGAGTACTGTGCAGTTCTGGGCTCCTCAGTACAAGAGACATGTGGAACTACTAAAGAGACCCCATTGAAGGGCCACAAAAATTATTAAGAATCTGGACCATCTTTCCTGAGGAAAGGCTGAGAGAGCTGGGACCATTTAGCCCAGAGAAGAGAAGGCTCAGAGTGCATCTGATCAATGTATATAAATAGCTGAAGGGAAAGTGTGAAGAAGATGGATCCAGGCTCTTTTCAGTGGTGCCCAGTGACAAGTCAAGTGACTTTCCAACCGAAAATAAAAGCTGTAGGCCCATGCTGAACAGTGGGAGTTTCCAGAATTGGAGGTTCAGTTTGAAAGCTTCAGTATTTTCACTACAAACATTATTTATTACCTTCTTCCCACACACAAATTCAAATAAAAATAATTTAATGTAAATCTAGTTAGGGAAATAATAAATTATTTTTTCTTGAAGAAAATTAGACATTAACAATAGATCATGGGGTTTTGATACGCAATAGAATGTTTACTGTGAAACAAAATACCTTTAATAGTTCATTTTCTGTAACAAAGAACAGGCTTTGGGGTGTGTGCTTGTGGGTTCCTGCTCAAACGTGGCACCTGGGGTTCATTCTCCATTTGCACTTGAGGAGGAAACCACGTTCTTGCTCCAAAGAATGAAAGCAGCGTAATGCTGAAGTCGTGTGATATGTACCATTCTGAGAGGTCGATTACAGCCCCCCAAATCACTTGAGCAGGTTAATTCACCAAGCTATTGTACTTTGTTAATAAGCCATTAAGGCATTTTTCTTTTCTGAATATGATCTTTTGAGGAATTGATTTCTCTTTTTCCCCAGAAAGTTTGTATTTCCAGCTGAAAAATCAAGTCTTCTCCTTAGCTTATTCTTTGGGCCTATATGGTGTATTGTTTCTTTTGTTTCTACTGAAGATAAATCAATTGACTCACTTTATCATCTCTAGATGATCTTTTTGAACATACTCAGCTTATTTCCCTCCATGAAAGAAGTAATGACTTAATGGAACTTAAATTAAGTCATAATTAAACTAAGCAGTCCTCCTTCAGTACTGAAGCCTCAGTACTGAGCCTTCAGTACTACTGAAGCCTCTAGCTTCAGTATCTTTTGTCTATCAGTCAAAATGGCATTTCTTACAGCAGAAGCAATTGCTAGGGCAAGGGGTGAGATTATTACCCTGCTGACCATTTTATGCTGCGGTTCACAAGGACAAAGTCCCAGTTAAACTCTTTCTAGCTTTTCATGCTAAGTGGTCTCAAACTGTCAAATGTGTAAAAGTCTGAAGGGAAGATTTGGGTTCATATCTTAAACAGATCAGTGGGGAGAGATGAAAGACAATGATGTGCCTTCTCCCTGAGGAAAAGCAAGTTTTCTGAGTAGTTCTAGACCTGTTCTGCAACGTTATACTGTCTGAAAGGTGCTTTTTGAGGGATTTATTGTTGAATCTTCATTGCAGTTTTTTTTTTTACTGATGGTTTTGTATGTCATCTTTAAAAAAAAAAAATCTTGGATGTGGTTTGATAAAATGAAAATATTTTAGAGAATAGAGAATAAAATAGAGAATATAATAGAGAATAAAATATTTCCTGGAGTCAGTTTGAAGTGAGACTAAAATAAGCCTGTTGTTTAATACACCTGCATACCATTGAACACTTTATTTTTCCTAATTAAAACTACATGAATATAAATACCAAAAATATCCAACCATAACCGAACATTTAAAATGTACTAGAAGTTGATTAAAGTAGATCAACACAGCAAGGAGCTACAGGCTTAGGAGCTTGCCTTCATGCATTGTGCTTTTCATAGCCAGCAGTCACATCACCTTCTGATCTGATTCTGTCAGCGCTCACAGGCAGGGTCAGGTCAGGTCAATACTTAAATGGGAAAATATTTTGGTGCTGTAGAAAATGCTTTTCTTGATTTGGTACTTGGGTCTTTTTCTCAGAACTCTTGCAGCAACATGAGGCTCTAGGACAATGTCTGAGAAGAACAGGAAATGTAACCAAAGGCTTAATAATGTTTGATTCTTAAAAATTTTGAAGTATTTCTGCAGAAATATGCCCTAATCTTTTAGTTTTTCCAAACTGCAGTCAAAGAAATTATGTTTCTGTTTACCTGTGTTTTCAATGTTTCAATTTGTTAGTCATTCCCTTAATATAAGGGAGAAAAGTAGTTAATGCTCACTGCTGATTTTTTAACAGCATTATGGGGTTAACTTATTGTGTTTGCAGTATCATTATGATAGTGATGGGCAGTTACTTAACATGTTTCAATAAAATTGAATTGTTGATTTTTATCCCCCTCTAATTGTTCTAGATTGAAAAATGTAGTATACATGTTCTGTATGACGTATCAAGAAATCAGTTTAGATTTTACTGTAATTAATAACACAAGCATTGTAGGCTTTTTAAAAAAGATGTGTGCTTGAAACAGAACCTGCAATAATTACAAAAAGATGTTTCTAGTTTTATGTCATCTACATTTTGGGGTTTTTGAAGTTTAAGCTGACACTGACACTAAGCTAAAAAAATCCATAGAATTTAGCTTTACCTTTATCTCAGGGTTTTTTTTTTCACTTCAAGATGTAGTTTATCTAGTTTTTCAAAATATTATTATACAACTTACAGAGTTGTATTTGTGATTTAGAACAGCACTTCTGTTTAGCATCAAGGACTTTAAAGGAAAAATAATATTCATAAAAGTGGCAAAGTTGTCTAATCTGTACTGATAAAGATTAGTCATATGCTCACATTAAAATTTAGATTTGTTAAGAGACACCTAAATTATAATGCTATTGTAGTATGATCAAGGAAATTGGGTTTATTCACAATATATTTATTTGACTTGAAATAAACTATTGGTTTTGCTACATTCACATGGTAACCAAAGATACTGAGCACTGAAATACCTTGAAAAGAAAAATAAAGCTGTAATTTCCCTTGCACTTAGGTAGCAGAATGTGAAAGCTCCCATAACCCTCTTAACAATTTGGTTGAATGTTTAACCTAGATGGTGTTGAATGTTCTCTTCAAACGTAGTGACATTTTCTGCCCAATGAGATTCTGGTGTGTCATCTGGTGTAGTATGAATTTCCCCTGGTGCAACAGTGAAACACCTTACAGAATGTTATAGATACATACACATCACTTTCATTAGGGCACAGGTCGCTCTGATTACTCCAGTGGCTACGAAAGTCTTCCATTTCTACAAGAAATACCCAGTATCATTATTTGCATTGCTGTTGTAGCTATTACCACAGTAATAGACTTTGAAAATGCAGTGCTTGATTTGCACAAAAAAGGTCAGAATCACCCAAGATTGCCTTAACTCTTGGTAGCAAAAAGTATGATTGAATTTTTAAGCCAGGCTTATGATACCTATCAGTTTTATATTGCAGAAGACAGAAACCACAAAGAATTCCAGTGTATGCACCATCTGATAACACCACTACTCTGCATTTAAAGCAAGATGTCTTTGTGAGACCACTTCTGTTAGAAAAGGAGTTTTTCTGTAACTTTACCTAGCTGCTAGAGGATACCTGCATTATTAAATCTCCAAAGAAATACTGTATCTTTTCTTCAGAGTAGCTGTCCTCAGCCTAGTTGCAAAAGACTTTCCTTTAACTAGGAATCCTCATTACTGTTGAGAGGCTTCCTGGTGGACTCCTTTTCTTTTGAATAAGTTCTGTAAGATGATGCCTGATGCTTATTCTTCTATGAAAGCCCTGGGTATTCAGATATTAGTTCAGAAAATACAGTGAACAATCCTTCCAACCATTTTTCATAGGTTTCTAATTTCATTTCACTGCCTGGTCTTCCAAGCTTTTTCAGAGGAGTTCCTTTATAGTGCCTGTTCCTTTGGGCTGCAAACAGGATGAATCAAGACTTGTATCTGTATGCAAAGGTCAGTCTGATTCTTTTGCTTTAAAAGCACATGTCATTTTAGCAAAAAAAACCCCCAAAATCCAATCCCCCCCACCCAAAACCCATCCCAAAACCAAACCTTCAAGTCTAACAGTAACGTCCAGCTTCTAATTGCTCAAATATTCATGGCGTCATCATTGATAAATATTTTTAGAGGCTCCTTTTTTTGGGATTTGAATTCAAGAATCGAGAGAAATGTGTCCAGAGAGTGAGTGGCGTAACAGGAGAGAATAATGTCAATTTGAGCAGAATGATCAGCTTTAGAGGTACCTGCAGTAGTACTTCCACTGATGGTTCAGCCAGATTGGTGACAGATTGCATTTAGGGAAATTTTTCATTTGCCTTTTACACTGTGTTGACTATAGGAAGTATTATACCTTAAACTTTGGCTTCATATGAAGTATATTGATAAGATATTTGGCATAAAATTACGTGTAAATAAAATGCTTGATTAAGGTGAAGAATTCAGCTGAAAGAAGAGAAACAAAACTGAGGCAAAGGACCAGACCTAATAATAAAGAAATGTGTCCAAGCTGAAAATCGTATCTTTAAATTGCTCATAGTTACATTAAAATCATTGCATTCTCACCTCTAGTTCATACATTCCACTCCTGATTACTTAATGTATTTTTTACTTTACCTCAACTGAGAATGAAATTTGTAGATATAACATTGTTTTATAACAATGTTCTAAAAGTGTGTTTTACTGCTTTGATTCTTTCTATTTATGTGCTACATTTCTTGTGACTTAATCTAGTTGGATATTTTAAAAATAACAGTGACCCTTCAATTTTCTGAACCACAGGGTAACTTATTTCAAGAACAAAGCTCCTGAAAATGTCAGACTGTGATATAAGTGCATGCAAATATTATATATACATGCCATTGGGGAAAAAAACCCAAAATGTATTTAAATGTAAAAATCACTAAAAAAATTTATGCATTTTAGTCGTGGTTGTTAGATGTCTCCATTTTATCAAGACAGTTTGCATGCAGAATTAGTGGATTAATTCTATGTTTTGGTTAGCTGACAACGGTATAAACCTTCTCCTGACTTTTAGAACTATGCTAATTCCTGTTCCCTGCTTATAATCTCTCTACGAGAGCAAGCAAGGTGAATGATGCTTTATCTTAGATCAAGACAAGGCGTCTGACAGCTTTTGGAAATTGCCTGAAGATTTATTGTGGCGAGTGTAACATTTTAAGTGAAATATCCTTCCGGAGTACTTGGGGAAATAACAGGAATATTTGAAGAACTGGTAAATGTTTGGTTTGGGGTTTTTTTTAGATCAAGGTTGCACGTTAGATGGTATTCGTGTTTTTTTAGTTACAGGTTCCTTTTTTGCTTATTGTTTTTTCAATTGCTGTTTCTTCTGCCATAGAAATTAATACCACAAAAATGAATAGCCTTTGAAACATTATTCAGTAATAATTTATAAATAACCATGATTTTATCTTTTGCAGGTTATAGCCTGTGCTTATGAGAATGAATATTACATTACATTACATTACATTTCTCATTGGGATTAGTCAACTGAATCAGTATTCTTGAGATAAACAAATTTTTAGCAGAAGATTTATATTTTCTTGAAGTGTTATTAATGAATGCTCTTTATCCATCTCCTTTTTATTGGTTTTCAGTAATTAAGTTTGTGAACCTACATGAGCGACATCTTTCATTACCTACCAACTACACATTGACTTCTGAGTCCCTTTAATATTCTCTAGTTTTTCTATGCTTCTTTCCTGTTTTGTTTATGGTTCTGGCACGTGTGGGGATTTTGTTTGTTTTAGGAGATGGTCTTTTGTGTAAATACTTTTGTGACCTTTATCTCATTTTTATAGTTTTTTTTCTAAACAAGGGTTCAGAAGTTGTCCCAGCTTTAAGTGGTATCCCGGTTCTTTCCACTTTTCTGGGTGCAAAGTTAGATGCCAGGATGGCAAATTTGAGACAAGTGTTATAGATATCCTTGACTTTTTTCTGTAAGAAAACATCTCTGTTGAACACCTGCAGAACACCTGTAGGCCTGATATTCTCAAGAACTCCTGAAGAAATCTAGTGTATCTGCAGTCTCCAGGGCTGGCAAGATAGTGTTCTCCTCTGCTCTAAACCTTTGGTTGGTAATGAAATACAGTCAATTGAAGCACAGAATGAATGTTGTGCTTATCTGAGCTTTTTTCAATAGCAGCTCTGCCACTGCCACCTTCCCACCATTCCTTGCTTTAAGCCAACTGCTAATTTTATCAGGATAACCTTTCTGTATAAAAGAAGAACCTTTCAAAAATTGTCACTAATTATTCTGTGACTCCACTCAAATATTCAGATGACAAGTTCTTGCACATTCAGAGAATTCCATTAATATGTCCCACAGGAGAAAAGACTGAATTGCTGTTTAAAATACTTGTTCAGAAATATGAAAGAAAATTGAACATTGTGAATTTTTTTTTCTATGCGATACTAGACGATCTAGTGTATATTTTAAAAATAATAGATGGAAGATCAGTGGTTAAAAACTGTTGTAAAGCAAATCATAATGACTGTGTAAAGGGTTGTTCAAAGGGTTTTAGTAGTAGTGAAAGATTTAGAAACAAGAAAATTTTGTACATCAAGTAAGTTTATTTAGTTAACTTGCACAGTGAGAAGCATCCAAAATAACCTTTCTTTGAGAGGAAACTTTTGAAATGGTCTTGGCTAAAAAATTTGGAGTAAATGCTTCTTTGACCTTAAATAATTTATTCTGTAGATTTCTAATTTGGCAATGGAATGAGTCTTTGTGCACTGAAAAATGAGTAATTTTAAATGTGATAAGAACTTTTGCCATTTAGTTTCACTTTCTAGACTGTATTTCATTACGAATTTTATTTGAAATTAGTTCTGTTCATATTTTATAGCCATGCTTGTCTCAGTTTCCCCATGATTAAGTGGCTACATCATGATGATCTTCAGTAAAGTAGTTTCTTAGCTTATAAATTGGCCAGAGTGGGAAATCAGTGTTTCCACTTTAATTTTAAACTGCGTTGGTTTTTTAATCTGTGATCATTTTGTAGGTTTGTATGCTTTTCACTACACGTGTTCAGGAGTGAAGGACTGCTTTCTAACTTTGTGACTCACAAATCCTAACCAAATAATTTACTAGTACTTCCTGATTTGTTAAGGGATCTCTTTTGTATCATCAAATCTAGTGACCCAAAGGAGCTGAGCAGCTGCACTGGCCCCCTCCTAAGTTACTGGCAGCTGATTGCACTATGTCTTCTCTCCACAGATCTTGCACTTCTGGTTTCCTTTTCCCTTTTTTTTTAATCTTTTCTTTTTTTTTTTTTTTTTTCCCTTATTTCTAGTTCTAGGGGAGTCATGTTTGAGACATTATATGTAATAATGGTTTAAATAATTGGTCTTAAGTCTGTGCGTTGTCTTGTGAGAAAAGAAGGAAGATGAATATTTTTTTAGGTAGGATTTTTACTTACCTTCAGGCTCCAATATGTCACATTATTGTACCACCAGTTCTTTAATATGAATAGCTAATAACGAATAACAGGACATTATCTTAGCAAATTTATCTCCAAATGATTCTGGAGTATATGATACTTCTAACTTTCATGTGAGAAGATTTTTTTAGCTAGGAACATGTAAGTAATTTTGCTGTCTTCTTTTTCAAGGGACATATTAGAAAAGAAGTTTTTTCCTCAGATTGTGAAAACCTGGTGATTAAATTGTCAAGATCACGTAGAATTTGTAAAAATCCAGCAACCTCACTCAGTCAAACCATGAGTTCTCCTACTGGCACTGGCAAAACCATTCATATTTGAAAAGAAGGGGAATATATTAATTTTAAATCAGTTTTTTGGAGACAATAACTTACTAGAAAGCTAAAGCCAATCCCTTCCTCAGCAGTGGAGGATATGAGAATGCAAGACAAAAATGGACATCTTCATAAAGGGGCATATAGTTCCCAGAATCTTTTTACTCAGTTCTCATATTTGGTGAGTTGGGAACTTTGCATCAATGTTGCTTTACTCATTCTCTAACTCTTTCCTTCTCTTTGAAATACATCTGGTTTCTTTTTTTTTTTGCCTTTTCTGTGGAGTTCAGGAACAAATAGAAGCCCAAAGCCATCTTTAGGATTCTCTGGATTGCTTATAAATGTTTCTTGTTAATTTCAAAACATTCAGGTCCAAGAGAAGAAAATATGGAATGGTAATGAGATAAACTGCAGCTGGGAATACCCAATGTACAGTTTGAGTTCACCGTCCCTGTCTCCACTTCAGACTCTCTTACTCTGAAGTTGGATGCTTGTGCAATTTAAGGAATCTTCAGAAAGCTGTATTTGGCATTATTGGCGCTGGGGCAATAGCTATATGGAAGGCCAGTAGTGATGCTCCATTATGAGTACCGCTTTGTTTTGTCTGTGGAAAGTAAATGTGCTCTGACTTGATCTGTTAAAACTTTGATGAGAGATGTTTGCTGATTACAGCTCTTTCTTGTAGTGAGCTCATACCCAGTTGCCGCAGCCATCAGTCACCCAAGCCCCGCCTCGGATGAAGGAGACTCCTCCTGGGAGGAGGATCCCAAGGGCGGGACTGAGGTTTGAGGCCTGCCCACCCCTCTGGAAAATTCTAACAAGTTCGATACCCCATTGGTTCTGTATTGTTTTACCCTCCCCTTAAGAAATTTTATTGGACCCTGGACCCCCGTACCCTCCCCTTACCGGTTTCCCCATTGGTTGTGCCCCTGGACTCCTCCCAGTTTTCCCCTCCCTTAAAACACCCTGCGCGCCCTCAGATCCCCGGAGTTCTTCCTCTGACTCTCTCGTACCTGGATCTCCTTGTCCTCTTCCCTAATAAATGGAGACCACGGGGGAGATCCCCTCCCGCACCCCTTCGTCTGTTTCGCCTTATTCCACCGCGCCGTGCTCGCCTTTTCCCTCGGAGCCAGCTCACCTCCCCGTGAGTCAGCCACGCTCGAGCCCTGGCAGCGCCACCCCTGGTGCAGACCAGCAGGCCTCAGTAGCCGGCGTCCCTGGCTAAAGGGCAGCCTGAGGAACGCAGGCAACACTTCTGCTTTAAGATCTTAAATAGTGTGACAGCAATGGTTTGTACCTTCCCCTTGTACTCTTTCTGGGAAACATGGATAAATGACAGCAAATAAGAAAATACTCTCAACTGTATGTAAAATGTCTGCAAACATACCATAAAAATATTTTGCTTTATTTAAGCATAGAAACAATTTCACACTCGAAATTAACTCTTAATTAATAGATGTCTGAGATGCTGTTATTTTACTGCAGTATTCTTTTGTGCATTTTTACTGGTGCCCTAGTTTTATGAAGCTCAGGAGTAGTCACATGAATATATTCTTGGATTTTCATCCAATATTGTTGCTAAGGAAACATCATCTTTAATACTGTATCCTTGTCTGCAGCTTGTCTGTATTAATCAATGCCTGCTAATGCTCAGCACAAACCAAGTAAAGAGGAAAAAAAAAGTCTTAATTTCTTTTATTACCAAGTAGTTTATTATTGACTATTCTCCTTCAGGATTCCCTGGCACTACAAAGCTCACACAAATTGGAGGGTCTTGTCCATGTCTCTAGTCTCATTCCACACAGACACAACATAGACAGGTTTTATATTTTTTTTTCATTGGCTGCCATTAGTATTTAATATAATAATCTAACACTGATCTTGTGTAGTGCGTGGATCTGGCCAGAATGCTGGGAAATGCTTACCTATTGCTCTAGAAGGGAGAAAGAACCTTTTCTGTATGCTTTAAAAAGAGGAGCTTGAACGTACTAAAGTGAGAAACATATCCTTTCTCAGTATACTTTTAAAACTCTACTACTGTATTTCAGCCCAATTTGAATACCTGGCTAGGAAAAGACCTGTCATTCAGACATATCAGTGCAAATCTCAGTTCACTACAAGTCCAGCTATTTGGTTTATTGCAATAGTGACAGGCAAGTTTTTTGAATTTTCTATTTCTGAACTCTTCTGAGAAGTACCAAGTTATAGAGCCAATTTAAAAATTAATTTGACTTAGCAGTTTGTTAGCTTAATACTGGCTTTTTTTCATGATCGTGTTTGCCTTTTGGACATGTTCTTACATATCTACTTCTTCAGAGACACTACATTAGATCTAACATCTGTTGTTGAAAAGCCCAGGTCAGAAAAGCCGGAGGCAAACATTGGTCTCATTCATCAGCTTAGTCATCCTTCAAGGAAGAGGAAAGAAATCAAGCACCAGTTTACAGTGTAGCTGTGTGGGCTAGATGCAAGCACAGTTTCAGCAGTCTAACCTGGATAGGTCATACTGGCTCTCATTACCGGGATAGTAAAGGGGACATGAGTTCTCTCCTTCTGAGTGCGGTAAAGGGAACATGAGTCCTCTTCTGAGTGCAGAGCTTCTTATGCCACTAAGCAATCTCTTTCTTCTCCCTAAGAAAAAGAAATGCAAGAAAATATTTGTGAGGGGCTCTGTATCTAAGCCCACAGGTCCCACACTGACAGATTTGAAAGCTGCCTTTAGAGCTGAGTCATACTCATACTTTCTGCCTGACCTCAGGAGCTGAATGGATGAATGGCAAGCAGCTATTGCAGATACCATCCCAAGAGTTGTATGACGTTAACACCTCTGTAGAGGTGTGTTGAGGATCTTACCCAGAGCATCCAGAGAGAGCTCAAACTCACTGTTTGATCCTGTTAACTGCATCACACCCATGAGTTCGTATAGTCCATGTATGGCAAGTGTTTATTGTTACTCATTTCTGGGCACCCATTCCAGTTAAACTTTTTCTTTCTGCACTAGGGAGTTATTTACAGTGTTTTGCTCAGGGCTATTGTAACAATGAACATTCCCAAGTATGTGAGTTGTATTGATGCTTTTACTCTAGAGGTTAGATCAAGATACCGTATTTTTGTATTCGTTGCTATGCTTATAGGGATTGCTTGATCACTCATAGTCCAGTGAAAGGACTGCAAAGAGTCACTTTATTGTGTAAAATTAGAGTCTGATCCTTGATTTTTAATGAGGACCCAAAATTTCAAATCCAAAATTCTGCATGGTGCCCCATGGGATTAATAATAGCCAAAACTTGAGTATTAAGGAAAAACATTGTCTTGTCATTCATGGCTCATATGAAAATCATGTAAATAAGTGTAGCAGTTATTTGTTTAGTGTTGGCTATAGAAATAGTAGTCCCTTGACTTTTTCTGTGCTTCTCTTTTTCATCTGTTCTGATAGCCTGTGAGATAGAATACTTGCAGGTAGTACTTTAAGCTGTCCTTCACTACTTGGTCTCTAAGGAAAGATGAGGAAAGGTATTTTCAGGTAGGTGTTTCTTCAGCTGCTGCTAACAGCTTTGCTAATGAGTTTCCCTGAAAACTCATCAGATTTGCATTTTTTAAAAAAGCTTGCTGTTTTAAAATATTTATTGTACAAATATTTTCTTCTTCCTTCAATGACTGTCTAGAAAAGTTGTTAGCAGTTTATTATAGAGTCTGAAGTGATAGGGGAAGGACATTGGTAATTCTACAGTGTTGTCTGTTTTGATTAGGCTTTGGATCCTAATTTGTGCTGTATTATTATCCCATGTCAATGCAGAATTTGAGCTCAGTTGTTTAAGCCAGTGTTCTGTATTGTAATGTAGAAAGAACTAACTGTGATATTTCTATTAGTTATTATTTGCCATTAATTAATTAGAAATAGAGGAAACCTTCTCTATATTTACCTAATATTCTTCGAATGAAATTAGTTGCTACTCTTGGGCTAAGGACAATGTTCTCCTTTCCCATGGTAGTGCCTTTACTGTTGTCCCTTCCATCTCTGATGCATTGTGTTTCTCTACAGACTCTGGTCTTTAGTTTAAAACATACAAAGCTAATTTTTGGTTGCTGGAAATTGTTTTGTAAGGTGCGGTGTGGGGGTGCTTTTGCCTGTATGTGTGTCTGGGGTGGTGCCTGAGTGTTTTGTTGTAGTTGTGGGGTGGTTTTTGCATGTCTAAAAATGCACAATGCACTGGTAGCACAGATAAGGACAGGATTGAAGAGGTGGTGGATCAGACATGGGAGTGCTGTGTATTTTCCTCTTAATTTATGTCTCTTTTGTCTTGCTTGTTCTTCTCACTTCCTTTTTCAAATTTCTTTATTGTCCATTTGGTCTAATCGCTCCCTTTCTGTGGTGCCATTCTAAAAATTAGGTAATTTTGGATGCAGCATTTTCTCTCCCTCCAGATGCTTTTCCTTTTTCCTGTGAGTACACCATCTGCCTTTGTGTGCTCTGGGAGATGTGCAGGTGTTAGTCAGGATTAGGTGGCAGAACTGAATTGAAATGTGATAAGTTTTGCCTGCCAGCTCCTTTCTGCAATGTTTTTTAATTGTGAAGTTGCTCTGTCAAATAATCAGGAAGGGAAGAACTAGAGAAAGTGAAGTGAAGCAAAATGGGGAAGTGTAGGCTACTTTATTCTGGTGCTGAGGATAACAAGGAGTAGCAAAGAGCAGAAATTCCCAGAGAAAAATTGAAAGGTTCAGAGGCTTTTTACCTTTTCAACTTTGAAGTCAGAAGTTCTGTTCAGAGTTGTGCATGTGGAATTTGTCAAGCAGTATCAATCAACTGAATTGCTATTTTAAAACAGAAAAAATATAGAAGTGTATTGTGTACTGTAGTGAAACTTCATAAAATATTATGCATCTTGTAATGTGATTTTCTCTTGCTCTTTCTGTATATAGAAAATGTATACATCTTTTGAATTAGTTTTTTTTCTGGTATTTTCCTGGTTAGCTTTAACCTTGCTGTTTTGTCTGTATTTATAGACTTCCCTTGTCTCCACCCTTTGAACTTTATTTATCAAAACCTGTGTTCAGGTGTAAGATCATCTTACTTTTGCAAAGTGCTCAACCTTTCTCCTTTCCAAGTGATTTTGAGAAGATAAATATATTCCCTGGGTGTTGTTAGTGGTTCTGTCCACCAGTCTCTCAAGATCACTCTTACCCTGGGATTCATTAGGCTAGGAAATTTTTTAGCCAAATTAAACAGCCAACTTTGGAAATTACATCTTCCTGACTTATATGTGGTATTTCTGCGTCATTCTAGACTGCTGTATCTAGTATGTGTGGAATGTAATCAAGTCGTTTGTTTGGGTTTCTGTTAGAATATATTCTTATTTTTCTGTATTATGAAATCTGAATGCTCAGACCTTACAGCTTGCTGGCAATAACAAAATGAAGAAATATTTTGCTCACTAGCACGTTTTCTAGCTTGGTCCCAGATTTGGCAAAACAGTTCTGATGATCCTCAAGTGCACTCTGAAAGACTGAAATACAAGCTATAAGAAAATTCTGTACAATATTAGGAAATGCAGAAAGTTAATAATTATTCAAAACCAGGTATTCCCAATTGTTCTATATTAAAATAAGGCCACTTAGGATAATCTTCATTGCTCTTCAGTTTGGTCATCTGAAGTGTAGTCATTGCCTCTAGTCTAAGCTAGTCATGCTTTGGGTTTCTGTACAATCAGCAGAGAAAGCTCCAGGAAGCTGTCCTCCCACAGACAAATACTGTGTGGAATAAAGAACTTCTGGAGATGCCCATCTCTCTCCAGTGATGATTGATGTGTAGATAGTTCAGCACTAACTTCTGTTTTCCATTGCTTCTGTTTTTAAGTTTTAAGAAATAGAAAGAAAGGAAAAAAGGTATTTCTCTTAGTGCATGAAAATCTGACGTAATTTAGTAAACACTTTTGGAACAGAGGATTATTGACTATTTCGCAATTAATTTAAAGGTAGAAGGCTTTTGCGGGTTACATTCAAGAAAGATGTTGGTATGTACTATATTACGATAATTTTACAGCTACTGTGGAATCTGTGGTACAAAATGACTTTTTAATGTTTACTATCAATGGGAAAATACTGTAAAATAATTTCAAAGGAAAAAAATTAATGCAACTAACTAGGCAAATACAAAAGTTTCATGCAAAAATATTTTATATCTTTTTCTTGGCAGCCTTGCATTGCATCCCGAACGCGTATTGGTGGCAACAGGTCAAGTTGGGAAGGAACCATACATCTGCGTGTGGGATTCATACACTGTGCAAACTGTATCTGTTCTGAAAGATGTTCACACGCATGGTATAGCTTGCTTGGCCTTTGATTTAGATGGTCAGGTATGTAATTAATATTCTTTTTTCAAACACTTGAATAGATTGTTTATCTATTAGAAATCTTGTCACATAGTTTTTGTTAAAAAAAGGAAGTGTATCATCTCAGGTTTTATCTGCTTATTCTCAAGTTGAGGAAAATGCAATTGCATTACTAATGAATGCCAAATATTCACATCTGGCAAGAAGAGTATAGCTTCAAAAGTTTTTTGAATTGAGATGAGGTGGTAGGGAGGTTCTTGTGGTCCGGGGGCCGCAGTTCAGGGTTAGATCAATTGGATGGAGATAGTGGACCTCCCCTGTGCAGGGGTGTGTCTTGTGCCCAGAGTGATGGCAGCCCTGTTGTTTTACTCATCTTGGACTCCTTCAGACAGTATCCCCTTCTCTGTCATGTGTTTTGCATGCACTGGTGGCTCTCCACATTTTGATTGTTCAGACTCATGTATCTTGGATCTAAGAGTCAAGAACAAGGTTTCATTGGATTATAATTCTGTTGCTTTTGAACATTCTCTGAGTAGTAAATTGATTCTCAGAGCTGCTACCTATAATGGAGATTGTTTTTACCAGACACTTACTCCTCTGAGTAAAGAGGCTTTCTTGACTGATGTATTAGAAATGGAAAATTTAATGGTTATATTTACGTGTTAGGTAGCAGCTGAAGAGGTATTAACTGTGAAAATCCTTTCTGGAGATGTGCTTTCTCGGTCTATGAAGTACTTCTTTCCCTCCCACTCAGCCTTGCAATGCGATACTCAGATTTAGCTGTATTCTCAGTTCCTTTTGCTTGCTAAAAAGGTCAATATCTGCTAGTTACTGCTGTTTTCTCAAGTGAGGATGTGTTGTAGAGACCAGTTGCTGTCCTTAAGAGAATATCAAATGGAACTGTACTGAACACAAGAGGAAAACCTAGCTGTAACTTGTTTCTGTTAAAACATGTTGTAATTGTTGTGGGAAAGTTGTGAGTTTGTTGAAATGACCTCTCATTGTTTAGGAAGTCAGCTTCTAGAGTCAGCTTCTTTCTAGAACATCATTTCTACTTTACAGCAGTATCTTTTCTCTATATTGCTCGTCATGTAAACTTGTGTCACTTCCTCACTTGAATGGTCTTCATAATTTAAGGTCAAGATACAACAAATTAGGATTGAAATCCCCTAACTTTTCAAAGATGGAATAGAAAGGTTAGATTTTGTAGTATTAATAAAGAAGAAGCATGGATAGAAATTGTATTTAACTTGTTTATTTTTCTTCTCATAATCTTGGAGTTTTTCAGACAGTAAAGGAATTATGTTATTTGGAATAGATTTCTGTCTTTGGGAAAAAAGATTATGATTCAAGTTTGGAGTTTGTTTTTGCTTTTACAAACTCACTGGATAATGTATGTAGAATTTGAAACCAAATTTGTCTTTAATGTGTGTAAGTATTAACTGCTGAACAGTGAAAAAAACTTTCTCCTGAAGATTTGAAAAACTTTCATTTATCAACATCAAGATGGCACAATTCATGCATAAACTGAAGAAAAATACTAATTTTCTTTAAAAATTAAACCAAAATCACTCAGGTTTGGTTTTTTTTATTCAATCTTGTTAGTCTTTCTGTTGAGAATTTCTATAGGAAAAATAACATTTTGACTGGTTAACAGATACAATAAGATTGGCTAATATAGTCAATGATTTGTGTCAAGAAATCTGTGCAAGGTGTCTTCACAGTCAAGACAAGACTAGCTGCAGAGCATAGGAAGATCTCAAAATTCTATTTTTCTCGATTTTCTTGGAATAATTTTTTTGCCTGTCCTAGTTTTACAGTTTAATTGTCTTCAAACTCTTTCTGAATAATAAAGACTTCATGAAATTACGTTTAGGGTCTTTTTGGATTCTGGTTTGAGAAAGGATTCGGAAAGAAATGTTTACTCGTGTCTTGAAGAGTCAAGCAGAAGACTTTTAAAGCATTTAACTGTTTTTAATTTTTTGTTTATTTCCAAGAAGATTGAAAATATTTTTATTTTGTATCTCTTGAACTTGTAAAATAAATCCTAAATTCTGCAAGTTACATGTAATTAAAGATAAACACATAGTTTCGTTAACTTCAGTGATTATGCCTTTTTTGCAAATGTTTCCTGACTGCTCCTTGCTCTGTGTGCTATATATAATTATATGTCTTAAACATTATAAATCAGAAATATGTTGTTCTCTAAGAAGATCTTTATGGTCATGATGTTGTACCTGAAAAGATGCTTTGGTGTAAGATATTGCTTATGTTTTCTTCTATATCAAAATGGAGCTATTGCTTCTATCTCAAATATGTTACCCATTTTTTTTACTGCTCATTCAAAATAATGACTTTAGCTTTCATTAATATATTGAGTTATTTTTATTTGTTTAATTTGGACACTTTCAGCGTTTGGTCTCAGTTGGTTTGGATTCGAAAAACACAGTTTGTGTATGGGACTGGAGAAAAGGAAAATTGTTATCAATGGCTCCTGGTCATACAGACAGAGTAAGTATAAATAGTCTGAGTGACAATGTAATTTTAGTTTGTTAAATCATGTCTGTATATACATACTAGACCTATGTCTGAACAAAAGCCATTTTGTTTTAGAAATTGAATTTGCATAAATGTTGATATGCATTAAGACGTGAAGATATTTGAGATCTGAGCATTTATTTCTAGAATAAAATGTGTAACTCAATATTTATTTGTGTATGGTTTGTTGAGACTGTAAGCATGTGTAGGGGAAGTGCAGAATTAATACACTTCTTGGACCCTAGTCCCCATATGGGAAATCAAAATACAAATAATTGCTTAAATTCTTCTAGTCTGTAAATGAACCTTAATGTTGTTTTATCATGTGTTTTAATTACTCTAGGGAAAAAAGCCAGAACTATATTGGGTATATATTGAAACTTCAGTATTGAATGAGAGGATAAAAAAGTCTTTCCAATAAATCCATTTAAAGCATTTCAGACTCCTTGTTAATTTGCTAAAAGTTTTTACTGTTTTAACTGTCCCATACTAGAAAGGCCATCTCTGCTGACATCTGTTTTTATGCAGATATTTGATATTTCTTGGGATTTATACCAGCCAAACAAGCTCGTCAGCTGTGGTGTAAAACACATCAAGGTAATGAAAGAACTCTTCATTTATAAAATATTTAAGCTGCAGTAGTATATACTCTATAAAATATATAAAAATAGAATCTAAAAGGAATATAGAATGATAATATGGAAGGTCCTGTGTAAGAATACTGTTAGTTCTTAGAACTGCGATCATGGATCACACCTGACTACACTAGATATTTTAGAAGATCTGTATAGTGGAAAACAGACCCTCTCTGCTCAAAAGACTTCATGCCCTGGCAGAAGTAATGTAGTAGGAATGAAACAGTTTTCAGTAGCTTTGTATATAATGACTGTAATATAATTTAAAATTTAGGTTCACTAAAACACACTGTTTGAAATCCCAGGTAGTGTAAGACAGGATGAGCACGTTTAAGGTGACTCCAGGTACTCAGTGAATGAATTGCTGCACTACAGAGGCAAAATGAATTGAAAAACCATTTCTTACCATTTAGAGAGAGTATGGAGAGACAGTGGAAGAGAAAGAACAGGCATTTTCCTGTCTTTTAATTATTTTCCCTGCTTGTATTCATACCTTTGTCATTTGGAGCACTCTGTACCTGTTACAGGATTCATAATTTGGACAGTTCATGTCTTTTTCAAGCATGCTCTGTTTGATCCATGCAGCAAATGCTGTGCAGAGACAACTTCTCTTTCAGGTTTAACTTTGTCAGCAGGATTATCAATGATTAGGAACCATGTTTCACGTCAGTCAAAGTCACTGTCTTCTCCCATGCACTATTTTCTGTGTTACCACCTAACAGCAGTAGATGGCAGCTTGAAAGTTCTGTAATGCTGTTACGTGTAGGTTCCCTTGATGGGGAAAATGTGTTGCTTTTTATACAATGAACTTTTAGACTAATATGTATTAATGGCTTACTGGAAAAAGTCTTTAATCTGTTGGCTAGATTGCATAAATCTGATTTGGCACAGTATGTAGCATGTCAGTTACAGATTTCCATGAACTTGGTTAATGATGATCTTTTTTTTCTACTTCTCTAAGAGGACCTTTATGCCAATAGTAAGCTAATATTTGCCAGCAGTGGTTTAGTATATTTAAGATGGCTTTATGCTGTCAAAACATATCTATTTAGATAAGCAAAAGTTTGTTTGAGCAACTTTTAAGGCTCTATGAATGCCTTTCTAAATAGTAACATCATTTTAAAAATAATTGGTGTTTCTTCTGGGAAAACATTATGGAAAATCAGAATTCTAGAGGTATTTAGGCACTTGGATCAGGCAAGAGATTTTTGCTGTGTGTTTTTCTTAAACCACATCGTCTTGTTCTTTCAGATATCAAGAATTACTTTCGTGTTTTTAATACTATTGAATTTTTTCTCAGATAATTTTTTATGTAAATTGTAATAGTACTTAATCAAGTTATGTAGATAATTCCAAGTGAACTGATATTGAGAAATTACTTTTCTTAGATACATCACCTGCTTCCACGTTGGAGCTAGGTGTTTGATTTATGCAGTGACTGTGTAGTTGCTTCTCAAGCAACAGCATGGTCTATGTCTTGAAATCTTTAGTTAAAAAAACCCACTACTGTCATGGTTTCACCCCAGCCAGCAGCCAAGCCCCAAACGGTGCTTGCTCACTCCACCACCAGCAGGACTGGGGAGAGGATTGGAAGGGTGAAAGCTGGAAAACTCATGGGTTGTGATAAAGCCAGTTAATAAATAGGGAAAGCAAAAGACACATGCACAAGCAAAGCACACCAAGGAATTAATTCACTGCTTTCCATGGGCAGGCAGGTGTTCAGCCATCTTCAGGAGAGCAGGGCCCCATCACAGGTCATGGTGACTTGGGAAGACAAACTCCATCACTCCAAATGTCCCCCCCTCCCTCCTTCTTCCCCTCACTTTATATACTGAGCATGATGCCATATGGCCTGGCATACCCCTTTGGTCAGTTTGGGCCACTTGTCCTGGCTGTGTCTCTTCCCAACCTCCCCTGCACCCCCAACTTCCTCGCCAGTGTGGCAGCATTGAAAGCAGAAGAGCCCTTGGCTGTGTGTGAGCCCTCCTCAGCAATAACAAAACCATCTCTGTATTGTCAATGCTGTGTTCAGCCAAATCCCAAACACAGCCCCATACCAGCCATTGTGAAGAAAATTAACTATCCCAGCCCAAACCAGCACAACTAGTTATGATACTGGGATTTGTCTAATCAGTAGTAGTTATTCTAATCATTAATGGTTATTTCTGGTTATTTCTCAGTTACAGTGTTGCAGGTACAAAAATCTGTTAATGGTAACTGCTTACGTTATCCCATATTAATTGAAGTCTGCTCAGAATTTTGAATTCATTGTTGGTAACAGAGTGCCTTGCTGTGAAATACAGTTTCATAAACATGTATACAGGAAACTGTATATGCTGAGACAATGTAAGAGTAACCTGTCAGCAGTGATGCTTTCATGTTTTGCATTGGATTACTTCAGTAGCTTCACTTTCCAATGCACTTTTACATGTTTGGACAGGAGGGTTTGAAAGGAATATGCAAGTGCTTCTTGTTTGCAGAGATCTCTGCAAACTCTAAAAACTACAGTGTCTATCTGGAGACTTAGTTGGCAAGTAATTGTGCTCTGACAAGAAACTTTGCATGTCTTTAATTTAGGAGTCATTGGTAAATGCTGGGTGACCTAACAGGAAATTCACACTTGTGTGATGGCTGAAATCACATACCAATGATTTATTAGAAAGTTCTTAAAAATCTCTGCCTCAGATGGCTACTTTGTGTGATCCATGGTTCTGATGAGAAATAAGTCTACAATAAAACCAGCTGCTTTCAAACAGAGCAAAAATAGCAGCCTTATCAGAAATCTACATCTTACGTGCCATCTTGAAATGTCTAAAATAACATAAAGTACAAATGCAGTATTTTCAACATGGAAGTTTTATATCAAAGAAAGATAAGATAATTCTATTATGAAATGCTTTTCAAGAATAATTGAAAATACAACTGACTCACAAATTATTATTTGAAAGAATTTTAGTTTGATTTAATACTGATATCCCAAAATTCCTTCCCCACTAGTCTGTTATGTTGCTTTTATGGAAAGATAAAGTTGGTTAATAGCATAAAACATTGTTAAACTGGAGAACTGAGGCATAGAAAAGGGGATGAATGGTGATGTCTTTCTCATGCAAGGTACTTCTCTTTCAGATGTACATATTAAATTATACGGTATTAGCAAAATGGCCATCTTTCTAAATCACTTTATGTTACAGTTCTGGAGCTTGTGTGGCAATTCGTTGACGCCAAAACGTGGTGTCTTTGGCAAGACTGGTGATCTCCAGACTATATTGTGCCTCGCCTGTGCAAGGGATGAAGTGACGTATTCTGGTGCATTGAATGGAGACATATACGTATGGAAAGGAATCAACCTTGTACGGACAATACAGGGAGCACATGCTGTAAGTATATCTCTCTAAATTAATATTAAATGTTAAGTGGATTTCTGGAAAGCTGGAAAGGGCAATGCAAGGTCACCTTGTCTGTGTTCCTAAATGATTTCAATGATACTCAGTATGTCTTATTTGAATATTTTTTTAGAACAGTATACAGCTTTGAAAAGTGAAGACATCTCAGTGAAAGTTTAATAAAATTTTTCCAAAGTGCTTGGTAATATATTTTTTTAATTGAAATGTTTAATATGACTATAAAGTGGTTATAATTTCGCTATATAAGTGTTAATTGTATTTTCCATGTTATTTCAAAGCATATGGGTTTGTGATTAAAGTAGGCAGCAAAAGAAACCACTTTGTGGTTTGCAATCTGATTTGTGCATGCTGAACTGTGAAAATCCTCATTACCTCTCATTTGGTAATATGCAGGATTAGACTTCTAATTGTCCAAGTACCACCTTAAAAACAAAGCCAACCAGTTTCTGGTTGGTTTAACCTATGAAGCATGAAATTGCTAAGATTATAAAGCTATATGATTTGCTAGGTGAATGTTAATTTTTGTTTTGAAAAGCATTGTAGTTTCTTGATAATATTTGAAGTTCCCATATTAGCAATTTAACATGGTATGTAAAAACAAGCGTATGAGTTCTGATATTGCAGTTTCAAAATTATAGATAAAAATCAATAACAGTTAATGGTTCTTGCTTGTAAGAATGTGTTTGTTTTAACTGGCGTGTTGGACTGGGTGGCCTGACGTTTGTAACTGAAGTATGAGAGTCCCTCTTTGATTTAATCAGGGAGAATAGAGGGGACAAAGCGATGAATGATATGTGTGTGGGAGAGGTTGCAGTCAGTTGTAGTAAGGAGACTCTTGGTTTACCAAAGATTTAGAAATATACACTCAGGATGATTGCAGCTTGTTGAATGAACTAATAATTTAAAAGTGACCGGACTGCTTATTCGGACAGTTGTATAATGACACTATCTGGTTATGAACAAAGACAAAGTTATGAAGAACATCTGTGTGCAAAACATATCCCAGACTATATTTTGCATTTGAGATTTCTTTATATACATAGAAGTGTATGTATATATATATGTAAAAAAATACAGATAAGCATACACAAGCATACTGTCCTGTATGCATCTGTAGAAATATTAAATGTATTCAAGAAGGCCCAAATTATAAATCAGGAAGTATGAGGGAATATTTACGGTATTGAGTAATCCCCGATTCTTGCTCTGTAACTTCAGATCTGTTTTTAGTATTTGTATTAAGTGTTCAATAGCATTCTGTTCTTTTCTGTTCATCTCATCCTAAGATGATTGGACATTGCATATGCAGACCTGGATTCTCAGAGTCTCCTGTCGAAAACTGATGCCAAAATATTCTCCCATTCTGTTTGGTGCTGTAGGAGACAGCTGTCCTACATATTAACATACTTGTTACTTGTACTATTTAGACTTGCAACAGTTTATTTTTCAGAATAATTTTCAGCTGTTCAAGTGTGAAATGACACAACTGATAAACATAAGATGATGAGAGCTTGTTGCTCCATTCCCTTATGTGCTGTGTCAGTTCTTAGTTGACCATAAGATAAATTTGAAGTGCAATGCTTGTTATCTTCAGTAACATCAATGGACAGAGCTCAGATGACCTTGGAGTAGGTCTCATCTAGCCTTCTGTTTTTGGCTCTGTCATCTAGGCTCAATGGAATTGTACTTTGCAGTACTGAAAATTAAGTAGGGACACTAGTTCATGTCTTTGAAATTCATTTTTGCAAGAGATGAGAGTCACTACAAATCTCACCAATTTCAGGGAAAAAACCCCAATAAAGTACAGAAACTTCTTTCCAACAAAATGAAACCTTGTTTTTCAATAAAAAATTACCTTAAAGGATAATAATGACAGACTACTCTCAGCCCAAAATATGGAAACTTGTAATGACAATGTCTCTTCAGCCATACTAAAATATTATCATGATGTTTTATGGCTACTTAATTTAATAAATTAATGTACTTAATTTTATGAATTATAAATTGTGTCTTTCTTGTCTGAAGAAAATGCAAGTGTAAATAACAAAATTTATGGTGTATGTATATTGTTGAAGGGACAGTGTGCACATAGTAGGGAATTGATATAAATTTCTCTTCAGTATGCTGGTGTTGGAATTGTCATCCCTGCATACCTGTTTATCATCCTGCATCATTACTCCTCAACAGGCATGATGTAAACTGTAATCTTATTGAAGGAAGATATGTCTCATTATTTGCATCAATACCATTCTTTTCTTGCAGCATAAACAGCAGATATCTGAGATACTGGAAAACATTTTCTAAAGCGCATTAGCTATCTGGAGAAATAGTCCAGCCCCAGATTTATTAAGTTATTATTAAGACATTGTCTGCATGAATATAGAAATGTATTCTTTTAAAAGTTGGTTCTCTTTGTTGTGGTTGCCCTAGCTGAAATGACAGCTTTCATTTTAAGAATAATTCAATGGGAAAAATAAACCACGCTCTCCCAGTATGAGCAACCAAGGAAACAGGTAGCAACTTTAACACTAACAGGCAAAACAAGAATTCTTAATTCAGACAGATTATCTGTTTTCTGTCATAGCAGTACTAAGAACTGTAGACAGAGGAAAGTAGAGTTTCCTGCAGATTCCTATCTGAGTTTGAGCAGAAACTAAAAGTTGAAAGCAAATAAGTTGAGGTGACTGGAGAATTAGTTGGAAGAGGATTAGTGAGTTTGCTTAATATAGAAGTAGGAATGAAAAGTAGGAGGATGGAAATGAGCAGGGTTTAGGAGTAAAAGCACAGAGTTCATGTGCAGGGAACGATGGATAGCAGTGGGAAACTCCAATTCTAGATTTGCCTCCTAAATAATAATCCTAATAATGAAAATTTTTAAAGGGAGGAAGAAAACAATAACATGAAACCATGTGTAAATTCATTGGCAATGATAATTTTCCATGAGGTTATTTGTAGGTGATGCATCTGACTCTGAAAAGTTAATAAATACCTTGACTAGGAAAAAAAAAAAATCTTTTAATAGATGTCTTATTTGTGTACCAGTGCAAAGAACAGATTCTAGAATCTTCCACTTATCACCTTGTGTTCTAAATTCAAGGTAGTCCATGACTAATAATATATATTTAAGATGTTACTTGAATATTAAAACAAAATTATATGCTTATTTAAAAACAGTATATGTTTTAAAGATTCTTGTGTGCTATGCTTTTGCCTTGCATAGTAAATGTACATAAGATGCTTTCTCAGCAGATGAATAATTAATTTTGAGATAGTCTTTCAGAGGTACACATTAAAGTTGTGTGGATTGATGTCAGAAACTGAGGTTAAATAACAAGCTCGAGGTTAAATAACAGGCACTCTTAAAACTATTGCACGCCTATGTCAGTTGGCTGGATACTAATTAAATATAGATGGAAACAATATAATGAACTTAAATGAATGGTTTTAAGCTGGTGTCATGTACCAACACATTAAGTCATGCAGTATTTTCTCCTGCTGCTTAGACTAGTCATTGATTTAAAAGGTAACTGTCCACTTCTTTTAGAGGTGTATAGACAACTACTTTAAATTTTTATAGTAGTATGCACATTTTAAAATTGTTTGATGATTTGTTAGACAGGAAAATCACTTTTAACAGTAGTGTCTCTCCACTGTAAACTCACTGACACCTACTTTAAATGTTTGCAATCCATTTCCCTACTGTGCAGTGTACAGTGGGAGAGACAATGTCTCAGAGTAAGTGCCCAACATATGTGTTGCTTTACATGCTTTACATTCATCTGTGTCCTGTAGTGTATCTGGGAGTAAAAAGGAGGCACTGGAGTTCTTTTTGTACTGGTATAGTGTCTCTGTTCTCCATGTTGCTCAGTAGTAGTCAGTTGCTTCTGAAGTTTCCATATGATCTTCCAAGCTTGCTCCTAATTATAGCTAACTGCAGTCATCATGTGTTTTAGGAATTGCATTGTCAGAGTTGTGGATTTTATACAAACAACTGCATTTTGATAAATTGACACTTGATTTTTGTCCAGTGGGGGCAAGATAGGTCCAGCAGCAATAGAAAACCAGAAACTGCCTCAGTATTGGAAACTTTCTGGATTCAGGTAGTGGCTAAGTATTTCTGCAGGGAGGGATCATCTTTGTCAAATTCTTTTGAAAACTTCTCCAGCTTTTAACTATAATTCCTGGTAGATCTGGGCATTTATTTTTTTATTTGCACTCATTCAACTCTTTTTTTTTTTTTAATTTGAGGGAACACAGATGTGATACCAGCAGGTTATGTTGGAAAAACAGAAAGTTTTCAGCATTCTGAGAAAACTGCTGATCAATTTGAGATATTATTTCCAGAATTTCATGTTCATTAGGAAATGCAATGAAAAAAATTGTAAAAGAAGAATGAAGTCTGTATGTCAAGCTTCATAACTTTTAAGATGGAAGTCTTTGATCTACATGTTTTATTTTCATTCAGAAGCACCATCTTTGTGGGTCACATTCAGTTAGATCTAACAAAGTCAGTTTGTTTGCCTCTCATACTGCTAGAGGGTTTTTGACCATCAAGAATCAATTTATGTTAATAAAAATTTCAGGCTGAAGGATTAAAGAAGCATGAAAACTCCAAAGTTGATTTGCATTAACAATCTTGATGGTTTTTAAAAGGAAGGATTTAGTGGAGGATTTACTGGCCAGGCTACCCCAGTAAAGAATCTGTCTTTTTCCCATTAAATGTGAGCCTAACAATTATATGAAATGTAGCAAAGCTCAGCTTTTTCCATTAGATACTTACAGTCCCCATTAATGAGGGACATTTTTATGGTTTTCATCTCATTCTCTTATTCCAGTGGCACAAAGACTGAAATGAGAGTGTCCTATTGCATTTCAAGAGATTGAGCAAGCACATCTGCCAAATCTCCTTGACAACCAGTATGTCCTTTTCAAGATAAGGATATTCTGTGGAATGGAAAACAGATTAATGCTGGATCCACTTGATCTTATCTTCAGAGCATTCTGCCAGCTCCCACATTGCCAAATGTCTGATTATTTTTTTAATACTGACTAATTAAATAATGGATTTTGGAAAGAGTTAACTCTCTAATAAGAGTCATTAGAGAAAAGAAAATAATTCTATTATCAAGATTGCATTCCAAAAAGAGCTTTAAAATACTTAAACTTGGGCAGAATTCAGCATATGCTACCAAATGAGCTGAAATTCCTCTAGACTTTTATTTATTCCGTGGCACTAGAATCATAGAATCACTAAGATTGGAAAAGGCCTCCAAGATCATCGAGTCCAACTGTTAACCTAACACTGCTGTGTTCACCACTAAACCCTATCCACAAGTGCCATGTCCACCTGTTTTTTAACACTTCCAGGGATTATCCCTCTAGGACTTCTCTGGGCAGCCCGTTCCAATCCCTGGCAACCTTTTCAGTGAAGAAATTTTTACTAGTATCCAATCTAAACCTTCCCCGGTGCAACTTGAGGCCATTTCCTCTCATCCTGTCACTCGTTACCTGGAAAAGAGCCTCCTTTTCTCCAGGCTAAACAACCCCAGCTCCCTCAGCTTTTCTTCATAAGACTTCTTCTCACAATATTAAAGGTTAGTGCAGTAAAACAGACACACATGGAGAGAAACAAATACAGTTCGTGTTATGTTCTCAAAAACCTCTAGGCTCCTAAAGAAACAGAAAGAGGATTTTCAGGATGTTAGAGATAATGAGAGTTAGCCTTCTAATCTGCTTATGACTTAAAAATTCCACTACATTTTTGTTTAGACATGTACTGCTCCTGAGCTTGTGGCCTGTCATAAAGGCCTCTTTCTTGAGAATGGACATGACATGCCAAAAAATTTGAGTTCTGTTACGCTAGTCTTTCAGTTTTGATTGTCATTTGACATTCTAGTGGGCTTTTTTTTTTTTTTT